>CANXYC011653506.1:0-136395 GCA_948193065.1 Aleurites moluccanus
GGAATTTCAATCAATTCTCAGATTTAAAATTACATAAAGAGCAACACTGCAGCTCTTACACCAGTGATTTTACCTTTCCCCAAGCTACATAAGAGTATCCCTGCAAAACTGTCTTAGATTTCCTCTTCATTGGCTGTATATTGTACATACGGACTTCAGATCTGCAGCGATGGAACGAGTCAGCCAAAACAGATGCTTATCATACAACAGAGCAACCAATCATGGGCATTCTATTTAAAAGTTTCCCTTGGTTGCTGTTAAATAATTTCCTGATTCACACAGGGTCTGCTGGAGGAAAACAGACATTTGGATGCTCAAACCCATAATTTCCATCTTCCAATGGCTGAGCTTCATGTCAAGGGGAGCCACCTGGCTCATTGTGGCAATCAGAACAGAACTGGATCATCAACACTTCCAACAACAGTTATTGAGGCCTTTGAGCCAGGACAGCTATGCCCAATTACAGCTTTTGCACAAGAAATCTTCACGGGAATGTTTCAATCCTCAAATGCATGCATGCAGATTTTCTCCATCAGCAATGGCCAATCTTCACCAAGCTGCTGTGGATTTAGCTCCATGGCAACTTTGAAATCAAGCATAGATATTGAACATCGAGGCCTCTGTTCATGCATAACTTCCATTTGTCCACTACTACTCTGCACGTGTAAGTGATTAGTGGGCCGCATACCATTGATAACCTTGCCTTGAACCTGCTGCTTATGGGTGAGGTGCTTTCTTGGATCATGTGGAGACCTTGCACCCACCAACTCAACGCAAGACCTGATTAACCTCTTCAAGTACACATCCAACATATTATTCAGAGTATTAGCACATTCCACTGAAACCCCTCCAACACCCTGTGCAGCTGCAATGTGCTCCATGCGCTTCCACAGCATCTCGGTATCAGACAATCCACCACTGTCATAATAGCTAACAAAATCAGCACCACTTGTTGCCGGCACAGCTTTGCGAGCCCCACCAATACTAGCTGAATAAAATGGAATACCAAGAGGTGCAAGTAGCGGACTTCTAGAGAAGCTCAAGCGGTTTAATTGCTCCACCTCTTCCCCATCTTCCACAAAGGTTGTCTGACCTTTGCTGTGTGCCCTTGGTTTTTCAGAGGGCCGTTGAACTGACCCTTCCTTTTCATTCTCAGGTTGCTCAGCAACTGCTTGAAGATGCTGCACAGGTCTCTGATAATCACATGGAGGCAATTCTCCGTTATCCATCATAATCTTACTGCCACTATCGTCTGCACCAGTTGATTGATGCGAGACACATTCAGCTTTCCCAGTCGGACCAAGTGGACTAGGTCTATCTCTAGGCTTGCGATCACGCATCCCTGACCTAATTTTCCGTGGGGAGATTGGCAAAACACCATTTGACCAAATGGACACATTTTGATTCTGATTAGGAAGAATGGATCCACTTTGATCATGCCCATCTTCTCTAACAGGAGAACTTTTTGCTATTTGCAATGCAATTTTTATGGGACCTGCCTCATAAACTGGCGGTGGGGTCTTGGCCCGGCATGCATTCTTCAATATGGAACGAATAAGCTGATTGTGCAGGGGAATATTCTCCCTTCCAAGCAGGCGAATACATGACTTATCCAAGTCACTCTTGCTCAGCTTCTGACTCAAAAACCTATTCAAGTAATAAAAATAATTCTTGAACCTCTCAACTCCAATCTTCTTCACTATCTGAGATTTCAATTCAACCAAATCAATTCTGGAGCTCTGCTGAGGTTGCATTTCTCAATAGACAGATTTATACACCATCCAAAAGAACCAGAAGACGCCTAGACTCCCCCAATAGCACCCCAAAGTACTGTTATTCTGGCCTCCAAATAAGCACCAAATCACCCACCCGCATATCAATTCAGTGCAAATCAACTGTCAAGCTCGGTATATCTCAAAATAGACAGACACAAAACAGTAATGCACAGAATGGCGAAAACCTCAATTAGCAGCAAGAATAGAGTTATTTCCGTTTCCAAACGACCCAAAATTCACCCGCCCAGAAATCATACAATGCAAACTCAAATCTCATCTTCGCGAAAAAGCCAAAACCCTAGAGATCAAACTGAGTCGTTAAGCTTATCCAAAACCCCGAAATCAAGCCAAACTGATTCGAACACATAACAAATCAAAACCCTAAGTTCGAATCACCAAAGTTGATTGCTCGTAACCGCAGGAACCGTAAAAGTAAATAACGGCAACGATTAAAACCACCAGCCACCACCCATCCGGCTTAAAAAATTTAGAGAGGGAATTAAAAATCTGAAAACTTGAAATAATATAAAATTGAAGTTGAGAAAGAGAGATTGAATTAGAAAGAGAGCACCAATTGCAGATGAAATTGGAATTGCAGAAGGAAGAGTGAAAAACTAAAGTGTGGAGTGTGAGATAAAGGTTTAGAGATTTATGGAGCTCTGACCTTAACAAACTTCACCAATTAGAGATATCGATTGGAGAGAGGCTAAGGTTCCAAACTCAGTTTTTTTTTATTTATATTTTGGACTGCATTTTTTGGGTGTACAGAGAGAAGTTTGCTTTGTGTAGCTCGATCCTTGTCCCTCTCTTATGCTATTACTTCCTTTCTTTTTGTTTCCCTCTCTCTCTTCGCTCGGTAGACTAATTAAAAAACAAAATTTACTTAAAATAAAATTAAATATCATCATTAATTTAATTAATATATAATTTTTTAATAATTATAATCAAATATAAGAAAAAAAAATTATTTTAATAATCTACCTAAATAAACTGACTCAATCAATAACTAAATATATTATTTATTTTAATAAAAAAATTCAATAAATTAATAGAATAATTACATTAAAAAATAACTCGAAACCCAACACACTATAATAATAATAATAATAATAATCTAATTATTTTTAGATAAAAACAATAATCCAAATTCAAAATATATAATCATGTAACATATTAAAGACATAAAAAGTATTAAGATTAACACATCTTATAAAACATATATTTAACTAAAAACCCTATGAAATTTATAATTTTTAAGAGGCAAATTATTCGAATTTTTTTTATCCACTTCTGTGTAACTAAAAATAATAAATGATATACACAATCACACATATGTAATTCATCTTTTTTTTTTTTTTTTTTTTTTTATTTTTTAAGAATAATATTGTCAAAAAAATAAAAAAAAAATTAATAATATTGGACCGTTTTGCAATTCAGAAGCTCCACCTCACTCATAGAACCCTAAAATCTGAAATTGTGAATTTGTGCCCTTATCTTATTTCTAAATTCTATGATCTCTGTCCTCCAAACTTAAAGCAGCAGCATCAATGGACAGCGACGCTGAAGAGTCGCTTAAAAAGAGGCAGAAGAAGAATCCCTTTCCAGGGGACTCTTCTCGCAAGGTTCCATTTTTCTTTTTGTTTCGCTTATTTTCCTTCACATTCGCTTGCTTTGTTCAGGAATCAGATTTTTTTTTTTTTTTTACTGTTATCAAATTATTTTCTTATCTTGTGTTTAATGCTGATAATCTCTTTATAATTCTTATTCTTCTTCAATGAAATTTAGTAAATGACAAATCTGTTTATGAACTGATGATTAGCATATGTGGAGATTTGCAGCAATTTGAACTGCTTCCGATTCGTCCATATCAAGTTATGGGAGAAGTGGTAATTATTCTTGCAATTTCTTTCTGCCTCCTCAACCAATACTCAATTGCTTATAATTATTTCAAGGGATTCACGAATTACTTGTGATTTTCCCTCCTTTTGGTGATTATAGTAATGTCCTCATTTGTCGCAGAATTTCTTGCAAGAGGAAGATATTGGGTTGGAGACTACACGAGCTAGATGTATCTATCATTTGCTCCCTACTTATCTCTTTCTTATGGTTTTATCTTTTGTTACTTTTAGAAGCTTTTTCTTCTCCTTCACCAGTTGCAAATGTTATCAAGAAGCATGCTGAATTGGCTGAGCGTCTTTCTAGGTACAACTTTCTTGTGCATTGTTAATACATCATTTGCCTTTTTCATCAACGGGTTTTTATGCTTGCATTAATGGAACAATCGCACAAATCTTTTTCCTTCCTCATGATTTGATCAAAACCATTATCCCAAGTAGCTGAGTTTGCTATAGTAAGTTATAGAACTTGGTAAAAAAATAGTGATGCTTAGATTTCAACATGGACAGTTTTGATTGTGCTATTCCTTCTTGGTTGAAGGATATTAAAGGAATCTTTTATAATGTTGCAAATGGTCAGTCTTCTTGTGACCAATGTAGAGATCTATCACCTGTCTCAGAAATTACTAAGAAGAAAATAAGTATTATATAGAATATTATTGAAGGTAGATAATGTTCTTAAGTATATTTTAATGTTAATCAACTGGCATTTATGATACCTTTTTTCTGCCTCCAAGAAGCCATCATTTTTGTAGTGGTTAACTTTCTGTGGAGGATCTAGAATTATATTAAAAATGTTGTTGGGACGCAAAATGCAAGCTGGCATACGCCACCACATACAGTTGTATCATTATATGTTGAGAAAGTTTTGTAGTTGGGAAAATTTTTATATATTTACAGCAAAGGAAAAGGTGAATTAAGTATCATTACAGCCCCAGACATCTTGTTCTGTATTATTTGAGCACATGTTGCTGCATGCTATATATCTGTCTTGCTATCGTTACTGATTATGCATTGACTGCAATGCAAGTATAAAAGTTATGGTTCTTGAGGAATTTTATTTGTTTATTATATTGATTTCAATAGGGATTCTGACAAGATGATATTTGAGCGTCTACAGAAAGAATTTGAAGCTGCACGAGCAGCTCAAACTCAAGGTATCTTTTAGCACTTGTAGCATGCAGAAAATGTTGCTTAAACTAACAGCATGGGCTTGACTATAGCTTTGTAATTCATGTTTTATGCATAGATGATCTGTGCTTGTTTCGCTCACCCTCACCGTTAACATCCAATTTAAGTGTTCTTATTTTTTAATTCCTTGATTAGAATATGTTTTTTATTGTACTTTATTTTTTCTCCCAGAGGTTTACTTAGATGGCGAAGAATGGAATGATGGGCTATTAGCTACAATAAGAGAGAGGGTACAACTCCATTGATACTTTGAAGTAGTTGGGTTTTACAATGGTTCTCATCATAATCCAATGATGAAGTATATGAGTGAAACAATAGATATTTTCGAAGTTTACATTATTTTGGTTACTTATTCGATAAACATTATATCGTTGTATGGTTTTTTGTTTCATGCTGGCCATGATAAAATGTCTAATATGTTGGTCTTAACTTTTCATCAGGTTCACATGGAGGCTGACAGAAAGGCAATGCCAGGGGACTCAAATATGCCAGCTCATAATTTTGATGATAAAATTACATATAGAGCTGTAAATAAGGTAATATTTCCTAGTGGCAGATTCTGTATGTGAATTGCACTTGCAAGTTGGGCTTAAAAGATTTTTCCAGTTACATTTACATAATATTGTTCATTTGGTGTCTGAATGACACAAATATTGATTTGGAAAAAGACAATTAAATAGGGGCCAGTGTGATTTCTTGAAAGAGGTAGTAATGATAGTTAATGTGAGTTCTGATTGATAGATTCTGTTGAGGTGAGTCATTTATTGAATATTACCTCTTTATGTGGACAGGTGATTTGTTGTTTCGAAGGGGCAAGAATTGGCATTCAATATGAAACATCTTTTGCAGGTATTCTGAAATAAATTGTCCATAGCATCTTCCATACAAGTGTAGTTATGTCATCATTCCATATTGTATACGATAACAGTACTTCTTAGTCTTTGTGCTAGTCTTCTGTGACCCCAGATGATAGCCATTCATTTTAGATCATTAAATAGCCAGAATTCTCTTGCCTTTATGTAGTCTTCTAAAATATATTTGCTGAAAACCTGAATTTAAATATTTTTTTTTTGAATATAGAGCTCTAGGCATACATTTAATTTAAATTTGAATATTTTTAGCTCTGTACTTACCTTTCAACTCTTGATAATAAAGGCTTTGTATCTTTTTCTTTTTTCCAATTTTTCCTTTTAATAGCAGAATGTTGTATTTTGATTTGATAAATGACTTCTCTATGAAACTTGTAAAGGTGGCTGTTTCTATAGTTCTGAAATTCTAACTTTAATATAACGCAGAAAACTTTCCATATAAAAATATTTGTTAATTTCTTTTAATTGTTCCTTTGGTGGCAGGTGTCATCCATTGCTTTATGCAATTGGAAAGCTGACTTATCTATTTGTGTTTTTGCAGGAGAACCTTGTGAACTGTATCATTGTGTGCTAGAAAGCAAGTCATTTCTTGAAAAGATGACTGTCCTTGAACATACAATTCCTTTCTTCCTGCCAATACGAGAAGCAGAAAATGATCTTCTTTCTTCCAATGCTATGGTAAGGTTGGTTGCTTGACATGTCTTTTTTTATTTGATGTTGCTGCAATGTTTAAGTCATCACCATGTTTGCTAAATGATATAATTGCAGAGATTTATAGATCACATTGGAGAACTTCTGCAGGCTTATGTTGATAGAAGGGAACAGGTATGCTGTTTTTATGCATTTTAATAGTCCAAGCAATGCATAATTACTATTTGGGTGTCTACTTGAGAGTTGAGATGCTCTTACTGAAAAATTTATCCTTGTTTACAAAACATATTGTCTTTCAAGATCCCATTCTTTCCATAGGTTCCTGAAAGAGTTCAATTCGCGTGTATTACCGAAATGAGTTTAGCCTTTTCTCCCCCTTTTCTTCATTTGAAGTGAGTACTTCAACTTACAATACTCAGATGTAAATCTTTAGGTAGTGTTCATTGTGCCTGCTAGATGTAAGTTATGGTTCTCTTGTCAGGAATCTAACAAGTAGCAGTAAAATATATGGATGGAAATAAGAGATGCAAAATTCTGCTTAAGATTGTCTGAAACTAAATTCTTTTAGTTTGTTTTAATCAAGGTCTATCATATGAGTTCCTTGAAGAACAGTGGGAAAGTAATTTGCTTGTATCTGACATGTCTGGTTCATAGTTGGAAGAAGAGAGTTGCAATCTTGTGTGCAAAAATAACAGAATTGTACATCATAGTGTAATCTCCTTATGAGTACTCTTTTCTTCTTTCAGTTCCATTGCGAAAACAATGGATTGTCTCTCTCCTTAATGAATGCTTGTTGAGGTTTTGTTATCATTAATTTTCAGTATAAGTTGGTAACGTGACATGGATACTTCTTAGATGCTGGAAAGTGTTGAAGTAATCATTTGTTGTTCCAGTTCTTTCATTGACAAACTATTTTTATGTTCATAGCTTGTGATAGTGATTCACAGTGTACAAACTTATAATTATGCAAAATGCTCTATGTTTCTTTCCTATTCTTCTGCAGGTTCGGCTTATTAAGGAGTTGTATGGGAATCAAATAGGGGACCTGTACCATAGCCTGCCATACCATATGATAGAATTTGTACTGGAAGATTTTGATAGGTTGGTATATTTTGAGGCACTGCTTTCTTTGCAGTTCATTTTTTCAACGTACATATTTTTTATTTAAGGGAAAATTACAAATTAGTCCCTGAGTTTTAACCCTAATAACGAAATAGTCCATGTATTTGGTGAAATGCATTTCATGGTCCTTGGGTTTTGATACCATCTAACGAATTGGTCATTTCGTCTATTTTTACCATTAAATGCTTTGAAAAGACTTAAATACCCCTCTTTCACCCTTAAATTTTCCATCCCAACCATCTCCATAAACCCTTCTTACTATTGTTTTCTTTTTTCCATCTCTCCAAACCCGTGAAAGTATCAACCAAAATCACAACCCATTAATTAAAACTAAGAGAATATCAAGAAAAACACTCAACTTTAAATACAAAAACTAAAATCCAATTGACATAACATCTCAAATCATAGTGGAAACAACAAAAATACATCAAACAACTTTGACCCGATTAAATCCACAACCCCGTACAGTAAAGCAAACATCGTGTGAACAAACCCATAAAAGAGGGAAATAACCATAGATGATCCCATAACCAAATAATACGTAATAGAAAATCAAAAGCAAAACCCATATACAATTGATCAATCCACCAACATTTGAACACAACTTATAAAAGAAAACGCGCTGAAATTTAGATAAACAAAATCTCACATTCATCAACCCACAAAACATGGAACAACCCATAAAAAATCCACACAAGAAAACACAAATAGATGTGTAACCTTGAAGAAAAATCGAAACTCAAACCACCTCCAGATGTCATCATCTCAAGGGAGTGAAAGGGGAACAAAAGCCTTAACTAGAACAGAAGGAAAATGCAAAGAGAAGAAAAGTAAAGGACAGGGAGAAAGAAGAGAAAGAGGAGAAAAAGAGAATAATTGATGTATAGAGATTTGTTTTTAATGAACATAAGAGGCAGCAACTTAGGGAACTTGCTGCTTTGAATGGGACAATTAGGGATGAGGAGTATTGTAGGTAAGGGTATTTTTTGGGTTTTTAGAAATTATTAAATTATAAAATATTTAAATTCACTTGTTTTTACTGGAAAATGCTTAAAAATTGGAAGGAAAGACTAATTAGTTAGACGGTGTCAAAATAAAAAGACCATGGAATGCATTTCACCAAATACAGAGACCACTTCTTTAGTAGGATCAAAATCCAGAGACTAATTTGTAATTTGCCCTTTATTTAAATTGCTTCTTTCGATTTTAACTCTGCTGACAACTACTGTGATAATCATACTCCAAATTTTTTGTTTTATTTCCTTCAGTAGTTTTAGCTATCCCTTCTGCTTCAATTTGGTCTAAAATTTTCTATTTTGTTACTTATGCAATTAGCAATAATCTTTTATAATTTAATTTAAAATTCTGATTTTGTGTATGGCTTTAGGATAATTACTGTGCTTTATACATCAGATACATATATCATATATGCACTTGTAAAATGGTGTTTTATATGCTATTTCTCGTTGCAGCAAGGTGACTGTGAGTCTTAGATACGCAGATCTCATCTCTGTACTTCCAACTCGAGTTAGAGTGTTTGCATGGCCAGTTAATCAACTCAAGAAAAATGGAGCACTAGGAAGTAACCCAAGTCCAGCTCGTCTATCTTATGCTGAGGATGCCATGCGAACCATGAGTTTACCAGAAGGTATTTATTCTTTCTCAAATGATATAGCTTCTGTTTGTCAAGGTTAAGGCTTACTATTGGATGAAGCTTGACTTGTTTTAAGTCTTTTGATTTCTGATTAGTAGTTTTGCGTTTGACAATCGTGTAACTTTCTAAGACACGTAATGTAGTCTTGCTGCTTTGCCATTCTTATGGCCGCCTGTTTTTGTGTTCTTTACCTCTTTTTTCCCCTTATCGTGATTTGTTTTGTGTCTCTATCTCAGCTTATGCAGAGATTGTATTGAACCTGCCTCAAGCCACTCGGCAAATATTTCAGGATTTGAGCCCCATTTAGTGCTTCGCCATTTTTTGCGGCAACACTCCAATGTACAAAGTTGTAGCAGAATAGGATGATGTGACTAAAAATTGGTTGCCTTATGTACAATATTTTCTTGGTTAATTTTCACTTTCTATTCACTAGTGAATTGTGAATCAGTACCTTACAGAATCGTAAACAAACAGTGTTTCACCAGATTTTATAGCTGTATGATTATCTCTTTGCAAGATCTGGCTTACAGACTGATGTGTTGAAAATTTTGTCTTTTACCTCATTCACGAGGCATTTGGTCATACAGTGGAGTTAAAATCAATTCATGATGGCATTACCTTGCAATTTGTCCTGTTAATATGTTCATACTTTATGATGTGAAATCATGTGTCTACAACACAACAATCATGAATGGATGAAAGGATTGGCAATAAAAGTGCCAAAACTTGTTGATTGTTATGAAGTAAGAAGTTCACCTGCCGTTATTAGCCATCTTACAATTTAGCTGTGCCTTCAACAGCTGAATTATTAAATACTATATCAATTACAGCTTTATTTGTTTTTAGATGAATATTGATTGCATTTGTTTTAGTTGGATATTTCTAGCAATTTAAAACCCATTGCAAGTATTCCATATTATGATATTTATCTTCTACTTGGCAGGTGGCCAATCATCGGATCCATAAGCATAAATTCCCTAATATCCTCGGCATCATATTAAACACCAAGAAACACTATAGCAGGGGCAGAAAATTGTAGAAGTAAAGCATGTATTGATCAAGATAGAAATTGTACACGGAGCAAATGAGTAAAAATTATGCGACCAATACTTAGCATTTAAAGGAGATATCCTCTCCTCTGTTCGCAAAGATGGAGAAAGAGAACAAAAAAGAGGTAACATAAATTATATGTCAAAGAGCAACATCATTCTAATCTAGAGAAATTTTTTAATTCAATTAAGCTTTCTTCGTCATCATACGTCTTTTCTTGTTCCTCTTGGAAAAGATTGGTCCTTTGGAGAATTCTAGCTCTTTAGACCGTGTAATGTTGTTGAATTGTATCAATGTCTAGTCCTTTCAGCTTCACCACTGACTCAACATGCCCCTTGAGGGTATTTAGTTCCCTCAGCCTGCAAAAATCATAATTTCCTTTATGAGAACTCCTCGCAATAAATGAAAATTGAGATTATTTTATGTGAAAACTGTATCAGGCATGAAACAAATATAATGTAGTGCATAACATTGTTTACTAACCTTGCAACCTCAGCCCGCCGCTTGGCTTGCTCTGCAATCTCTGACAACTCCCTGTAACTACTCTTCTCAGAAAAGAAGTTGTTGGTTTCAGGTGGTTGAAGGCCATGAAGAGTCCTCTGAGCTGTGGCCCATTGGGCTTCTCTCTCTTCTTTTCCATAGTCTTTCTTCGTTGTGAAGGCAGTCTGTTTTGACAAAAAAAAAAATGATCATATCTTCTGGGAAAAAATAAATCAGTCTTAGCTCAGGATTCTATTATAAGCTAAAAAGCATACCTTGTTCTCCAAAAGATTATCCCAAGCCTTGCCGCTCAGAATGTAGCGAATTGCAAATTTGAGCAGATCAAGTGGGACATAAGTAACCACACTATACAGCCAGATTACTCCGGCCCATCCCCAGCCACACCCCTTAATACGAGCAAAACCCCAGTTTGCATATACTGCTATCAATGTTGCTACCTGTCATTTACGAAAAGGTTCAATGCCTTGGTATAGGCTTTATTTACTAATATACTACATTAAAATCTTCAATATCCAGCATAATGCAAAAAAAAAAGAGGATCACGAGTTCATTCCATCAGCCAACTTAAAATTTGGAATATTACATGCAACAATGAGATATTTATCTCATGACAGTCATACTTATTAAACTAGAAAAGATGCCTCTGCCTTGATAAAAGAAGAAGAAAAAGAAGAAGAAGACACAGAAATCCAAAACAAATTAAACCCAGTAGAAATTAGTATATAAGATGAAGCCTTACCAACTGAGCAATTATGAATGCACTAACTAGAAGAAGTCCAGGGCGTTCAACAAAGGACCAGCTGCGAGATCTTGTGACAAAAATAAGGGCCTGGCTTACAATACTCACTTGTAGGTATAAAGCAGCCATCATTTCATGATCATTATATCTTATTGATCTTACACCAAACTTTTCCTGCATTAATAAAATATAATATATTTAACATCAAGAAATCAAACCTAAACTAGCAAGTTATAACACCGATGAGATGCAGAATATTCTGTCTACTATCCATTCCAACATAGTCGGAGTATATCCTTACCGAAAAGAAGTCGGTATCTTTCATAGCCCAGAAAAATAACACTGTCATTAGTGCCAAGTAACCTCCAAGAACAATACCGGTGCTAAAGATCTCTTTAAGTTTCCAGCTATCTGGCTGTGGAGATGGTTTCACTCGATCTTTTGATATTGTCATGATTGTTCCTAGAGGTTTGATGATTCACAAAATCAGACTAAACTCATGCCATGTACAATGGTAAAATGTTCAAACAACAGGAAAATTAAAAATTACAAAAAAAAAAAGGAGAAGAAGAAAGACAGAAAAAGGTTGCTCAAGAGCTTACCGTCATTTAGGATGGCAATAATTAGAACCATGAATGGAGCGAAGTCATATTTCCATATTAAGGCAATAAACATGAAGCCAAACTGCCATATTAAGAACAAACAGAAAACTTATAATCAAAATCCGGAACACCTTGACAATATTATGTGCTAATCTCGAATGAATTTTGGGACTCACCACAATACGGATTGTAATTGAGACAGCATATATCTGCAATAGAGAATGCACAACGATACTGTGAGCTTGGATAATTGATAAAATTCCAGAACCTTTGAGTGAAGGCAGCAAAAAGAGCAGAAATTGCAACTCACGGTGTAGTTCTTCATCCTTTGGAATATGGCTCTGCTGGTCAGCACTGCACTAATAATTACACTAAGCCCAGGTTCAGTGAGGACAATGTCAGAAGCACCTCTTGCAGCATCAGTAGCATCAGCAACAGCAATTCCAATATCTGCCTTCTTCAAAGCTGGGGCATCATTAACACCATCTCCTGTCATTCCACAGATGTGCTTCCGCTCCTGCAGCCTCTTAACAATTTCGTATTTGTGTTCTGTTAAAATACAAAAGAGGTGTGTCAAAACAATGATACATGGTTACAAATTTCAAAATTAAAATTTATGTTCTAAAACAGTGTTGCCAAACAAAAAAGCCGGTGCTGTTAAATATTGGATAATCTGTTGAAGAATCCTGCAACAATATGGGAACATATTCATAATATCCTAAAAATGATCAGCTAGGAAAATGGAGAACAATTGAGCCTTAAAGCATTAAGCCATTGACAAAAAATCACCTGGAAATACTCCAGCAAACCCATCAGCCTTTTCAATCAGCTCATCAACAGGGAGGGCAGCAATAGAAGCATCCTTGTCTTGGCCGAGCAAAGAAGAAGATGGATACATATTTGTTCCCATTCCAAGCCTCCTACCAGTTTCCTTAGCAATGGCAAGCTGATCCCCTGGATATCAACCGAACATCATGTAAGGTCCAAGCAATGATATTTTTTAAGAAAAAATTTAGTTTAAAAAATTATTACCAGTAATCATTTTAACATTCACGCCAAGGTTGAGAGCTCTTCTGATAGTTTCAGCACTGTCATGCCTGGGAGGATCAAAAAGAGGCAGCAAACCAACAAACTGCCAAGGGCCACCTGAACTATCTTTTGATTTCTCAGGCACTTCCTGCACTCAAGTCATTGAGGGATAAATGAAATTTTAGAACTGCTAGATAAACCAGAAACAGGAAGTATTTAAATGGAATAAATTAAGGACCTGTCTCGCAACAGCTAAAGACCGAAGCCCACGTTCAGCAAACTTATCAATCACGGAATGAACTTTCCTCTTAACATCCTCCTTGCTATTGCATAGGGCTAATATCTGTTATTAAGCACAAAAAAACACACAAATAGGCGGTTCAATCACTAAATGTTTCATGTGCTGTGTGCTATTACAAGGAAAAGCAATGTTTACCTGTTCAGGGGCACCTTTGCTAGCTCGGTGCCAGTTTCCATCAGAATCAACGTAGGTCAGGGCAGTTCTCTTGTCCACAGGGTTGAATGGAAGGAAATGAACCTCTCTAATGCCAGCTCGTGCCTGCCAATTTTCATTATGGTTATGATCAGAGACTGATTCTTTGTGAGAAACCTGAGTAAGACAACACGAGAAAGCAACAACATTAAAAGTTTATACCTCCTTAGGGTCTGCAAGCATCCCTACAATTGCAGCATCAATAGCATCCTGGTTTTCAGTTCTTGAAGCTCTAGCTGCAAGAAGGATGACATGCTCCTTATCCACACCCTTTGCAAACACTTCAATAAGGCTCCTGTCAACAGTCAGCTTGTTAAGTGTCAGAGTTCCAGTCTTGTCACTGCAGAGAACATCCATGCCTGCCATTTCCTCAATGGCAGTCATTCTCTTGGTGATTGCACCCTGCTGAGAGAGCCTGTGAGAACCAATAGCCATGGTGACCGATAGAACAGTTGGCATAGCAATGGGAATTCCTCCAATCAAAAGAACCAATAAGTTGTCAATTCCATCTCTGTACTTGCGTTTCTGTATTGGGTACATGACTATAATTTCAACAAAGATTCCAATAGCAATTGAGCAAATACAGAAGTTACCAATGGCAGTTAGAACTTTTTGGAAATGTCCAACTTGATTGGTGCTGTCCACCAGATGGGCAGCTTTACCAAAAAAGGTATGCACCCCAGTGGCAATTACAACTGCTTCAATCTCACCCTGCTTACATGTTGAGCCTGAAAACACTTCATCTGAGGGGTTCTTAGTAACAGGAAGTGACTCCCCAGTAAGGGCAGATTGATCAACCTTTAAAGGATCACCCTCAAGAAGACGGGCATCAGCAGGGATAATATCTCCCAGTTTAATGCTGATAATGTCCCCTGGAACCAAAATTGAAGCTTCTTGCTCGGTCCATCTGCCGTCTCTGAGGACCTGCATTTTTCATACGCAAAGAGAATGAAAATTGTTAGTCTGTTACAAAACAGTAGTTCCAAAAACTGAAGCAAGTAGTTAATTTTTGACAACTATGAGCTTGTCACCTTAGTCTTGGGAGCAAGACCAGCCATGAGGGCTGCTGCCGCATTTCCAGCATTGTTTTCTTCAATGAAACTGATTGTGGAGTTTATGAACAACAAGGCAACAATCCCAACAAAGTCCTGCCAGTCTGGAGGTCTTCCACCACCATTTGCCAAAGCGATGGCCATCAAAGCAGCAGCTTCCATAACCCATGACAATGGATTCCACATAAAGCCCAAGAACTTGAGAAGTTTGCTCTCCTGTTTGCAAAACAGAGAATTATGAGATACTGAAATTTCACAACAATGAATAACTAGCCTACCAGTAGATTGCCAAACAGACCTTTTTCTCCTCTAGTTTGTTTGGTCCAAAAACTTGAAGCCGATTGGCTCCTTCCTCTGAAGTAAGACCTTCCCTGGTACATTTCAACTGCTCGAACACTTCCTCTATAGGAATCCGTTCCTGCAAACAAAATATGATTGCTTAGTTGAACGTCTATTCATATTTGACAGAACAAATTCACAAATCACTCTCTATACCTCTATTCTCACACTAATCTAAAATCCTTCGAACAAACAAATTTCACTATCCAGTGGACATCAAAGGAATGGTTTGAGGTGTTTGCAACTTTTAATTGAATAATATATTACTACCTCAGTTTTCCCCCTAAAATCGGAAATAACTATATTTGGCTGTCTGTCAGCTATTACAGGAATTAGGTAATGAAAATGTTCTTAGAAAAGTGCAGTTTAATTAAGCACATATTATGTAGAAATGAATAAGCAAACTCTTTCCAACTGGGTTGCTCGCATTGGCGGATCCAGAAAATTGACAAGGGTTCATATCATACATGCCAAATAAGAATTAATTTTTTTCTCTTTATTTGTGTACATGTACATATTTTTCAATTTCTTTTATTAATATATAAATTAGGGGATTAAATTCATAGTTAAAGTGGGTCAATATTCACACAAAAAACTCTATATCATGTAAAATATATATGATATTATTATTATTATTTTTTTTTTGAAAAAGTAGGGTAAAGTGGAAGTCATTTCATATAAACTATATATAATATTCATGACAATGAAGATATAATATGTATTAAAAATAAATATGTCCGATAGGAGGACATTAAAATAAATATGAAATCATATTAAAATATATAAAATACATAATAATTATTATATATAAAGTAAAAAATTTATTGAGAACAAAATGAGATATTAGAGATTAAGAATTTGGATATATGAAGTGGATAATTGAAATTAAAAAGATTCTGGTAAAAAAAAATAAAAATAATAGATTTAAATTAAAATTGAGTGAAGGAATATAATATAATTTAAAGAATATATAATTATAAAAATATATTGCACAAAATCGTTTATGATAAAAATAAAAAATTTATATAATCGATCCTATTTAATTTTAGAATTAATATAAAGAAATTGGAATTGAATTGGATTAAGAATTTTGAAAATCCCACTTCTCACTGTATAAATCAGCCATTGGTTGCTTGCATAAGATGTGAATTGAGATTAATGATGCTTAAAATGAACTTTAACCTAGCAAAATCATTGAATTAGAATTAGAATTCTCATTACCTAAATATATTATTTTTCAAAAAAGCACCTTATTTAAACAGGCCGACAGTCAAAATTATTGTACCATGCAATTGTTTTAATGCCAGCCTAAAATTATTAAACTAACCCGTTGGTGTTAGCTATTCCTACAGGGTATTGGCTTTTGGGCTGTACTAGTCCAAGTCATGTGTGAAGTATGAACAGATCTAAAGTCAACCAAAATTTATGGTCTAAAAAATAAGTCAAATCCTCTTAAGTGATAAATTATTATATGGAAAAAACTATGGAAGTAATCCCATATCTCAATACAATTTAAAATACAATATCACTGTATAATTTAAGATACAATTGGAAATAAATAAAAAATATGTAATCATCCTCGAAAAACAGTTTTATTTTTTAATAAAATAAAAAGGAAAATAAATATTTGCGAGAATAATACCTACAAAAACATTAACAGATAATTTCACACAAATTTAATTATATGTAAAACAGAATTTGTATATCACACGCTCCAAAATAGAGAGTGGGAAAACGAAAAAATAAATTAGAAAAAAAAAAAAAGGCAAGCAAAGAAACGATTCTGATTCTGATTCTGATAATCGAATTCCTTTATTTGCGACGTAACTTTGAAGATACGTGTGCGATGTAAATCCACTGGTTTCATGTGATATTCACGTTCAGGAAACAGAATCACGTATTTCCTTTTTCAAATAAAAACCACGTCACAGAGCCCAACCAAAAGTCTCTTCTTAGCCATTTACCGAAAACTTCAACACAATATTGTCGAACATATCATCGGCGAAACGATATATAGAAAAAAGCTTTGACATAAAAGAACGCAAGGTGTTCTTTTAAGTAAAAAAAAAAAACAGAATTGAAACCAAAATTTCAGTCATTAATTCATGAATTGAAAAAACTACAAAAAATTATTTAAAATTATTTTACTTTTAATTCTCCCATTCACACAATTTATTCGCTGAATTAACTTTATATCCCTCACAAAATATTTTATATAAGTAGAAAACTACTAATTAATAATTTGATAAAAAGCGAGATTTAATTATTTATTAGCCTTAAAAAAGAAACAGCAAAAAAGTAGAAAAACTACAAAAGATCTGAAAGCTTTTGCAGAGCACTGATCATTAGCATGAAAAAACATGATCGTATAGTTGAACAGAGAATCTCAGTGTTTTATGACTATAACAATGGATTTAAGCTCTAACGCTTTTGAAATTGAGAAAAAAGAAAACAGATGAAAAATAAACTATAATTGGAAAAAGGCCACAATACCAGATCAACGGACTCGTTTTTTATCTCCTCCAGGCTGATGCCGCCCTTGCTGGACATGATTGATTAATTATATTTATGAATGATATATAATAACAAGCGAGACAGAGCTCAGAAAGTCATAGACGATTCAGTAGAGCGGCCACAAAGTCTAAAAACAATGGAGAAACAAAAAAAAGAAGGTATAGAGTGAAACAAGGTAAAGTCTCTCTCTATATCTCGGCCCTTGAATGAGGGGCACTCCAGTTGGTATATATACACCGGACTTTGGGTTATAGAAGGGCGAAGTGGGGCCCAAACAAATTGAACTTCTATGCCCTTTGTCAATTTTGACCTGCCACGCGCCCTTTTCCGTGCTCAGGTTGTAGACGTATGGTGAAATTAGAAACGCCCCTAGCTGAGCCCTCCTTTTTTCTCATTAGTGGAGAAAGATTTAATTACATATAAATATAAAAATTATATATAAATACTATACGAATATTAATATTTTATACTGAATAAAATAATAAATATATTTATAATAAAATTTTAAAATATTTATTTGTAATTAATTACTCCAAAAATAACTTAAAATTTTTATTATTATTTTTTCTCCTTTTCTTTTATGAGAAGAATTAAAAATTTTAATAGATTTAAAAAGTCAAAAATATTCAATAATAATTTTTAAAGATTTCAAAAAAGTTAAAAGGTATTCAGTAATAATTTTTAAAATTTTTAAAAAATTTATAGAAATTAAGAGTATTTAATTATAATTTTTGTAAAGTTTATAAAAATAAATAAATATTTAAAAATTAATTGATTTTTATAAATAAAATTTTTTTATATATTTTTACTGATTTTTTAATATAATAATATAAATAAATAAAAAATCTATAAAAATCTTTTACTTTCTCTTAAAATTTTAACCTCTTTTTTTTATTTTTCAAAAGTATTTTCTAAAATCCTAATTTACTCGCATCTTAAGGTCCTTTTCGATGGTAGCATTCTTTTGACAATACTGTTTAGTTTCTATCCACTACACCAAGCATACAGTCGCCTCTGTTTTAGTTATCGACAATGTGTTTGGAAAATTAGACAAGCTGACCTTTATTTGTAAGTAGATTCAATTCCCTTTAGTTACCTTTGTTTGCAAAACCTATTGAGTTCATTTTGGTTAGTTAAGTAGATTCAATTCAGGCCTTTGTTTCTGGCTTTCATAACCTTAATTTTTATTTTTATATTTTGCTTTTGTTAAAATCATAGTTTTGGATTGAAATTGAAATTGAAAATCTCAAAATTTTAATAAAAAAGATTAATAAAATATAATCTCAAAATTTTTTAAAAATAAAAAATAAGCCTCAATCTATTAATATATTAATGATTTCATTCAATTAATAAAAATTATTAAAATAAAAGACTCATATATATTAATATATATGTTTCGACCCATTTTCTATAAATAAATAGAGCAATTCAATGAGTCAACAAAATAAGAATATAATAACGATAAATACTACCAATCAAGATATGGCCACAAGAGATAACAAACTTGAACACCTATAGTGGTACTTCTGCAAAAATTTTAGGATCATTTATATTTACCTTTTTTTAATAGAATATATGCAACTTATAAAGATTCAAAATGTTGTAAAACTATTAATAAAAAAGGTGAGAGAGGTACTTGGTATGATTTGTGAATGTCTAATATATATACATATATTATTTTATATATTTTTATAATTTTATCTTAATTTAAAATTTAATTACAATTAAACTATAAAATTAAATTAAAAATAATAATAATAATATTTTCATATTAATTTAAAGAATAAAAATGGAATCAACTTTAGAATTTATGATACTATACTATCAATTTATCTTCTAAATTGATAATAAATTTAAAGTTAACTTGAGTTTTTAATTAATAAAATTATAATTTAAATTTTAAATTATAATAAAATTAACATAAAATAGCAAAAACACACCAATTGATAATAAATTTATCCATAAAAAAAGAAAAACTTTTTTCTGAAGGAAAAAAAAAGGAGGAGCGTGTACATCAAGCGAGAAAAATGCAAGTATGAGGAAAACAAGAACAGGGTGGTAACAGAAATGAATGCGCAATCTTTCTCTCTGTCTCTTAATTTGGTCCCTTAATTAGATTACGTGTGAGTGGATGATAGCTCCGTCCACGTTCCGGTAAGGAACCTCAGTTTCCTTAGCCTCTTGCGATTTGTGCAATTGTCTTTTTCTGTCCCCACCATCCGTACTTTGAATTAGTATTTTTCTTTTATATGACTACTAAATATTTAAATTAATTTATATTTATTCAAAAAATATAAGTAAAAAATAAAATTTGTTCAATGCTTTTTTTTATTTTTATTTTCTAAATGAAAAGAAGGATATACATTTTATTTAGAAAATAGTATCATAATTTTCGAATAAATAAATTAAATATTATTTGCACATAAATTGAAGTCTCACGACTTCAGCCCAATCAATTGTCGATACAAAGAACCAATAAATGTTGGGTACACCTTTGGAGTTAAGACGAAAGACTTAATGATCAAAGTACAATATTTCGGCTTCAATTGTACATTTCTCAAATTACAAGTTGGGTTGGATAAATTGATAATATAGAATAAACTTAATTAATAAAATAAAAAATAAATTTATTTATAGATAGGATTAATTATTGAAAAATATATAAATTTTTATGTTAACGTTTATTCAATGGAGCATATGGTCCCTCTGTATTATTTTTTTATATTATTAATAATCACTAAGAAAAAGTAAGAAAAAATATAAATTTTAGGAGGAAGAATAGTGATTTTTTCCCTTATGCTTTCTTAAGCAATATCAAAGAATTTTTTTTTTTTAAATCCTACCAAATCTCAGGCTTGATACCTTAATATTTATTGCATGTCCAACCATCTAATCTAAGTCCAAATTCATTACAAAAAAAGAGGTCCACTAATACTCTTTGAAGGTCTTTAAGTAATCCATATTATTTATATTTATTAATAACGTTTTGCATCATGGTAATTGGCTTACAATTTACATAAAGGAAAAGGTCAACCGATTCCCTTCCTATTTGTATTGGGGCGAGGTTTAATTTTTGTATGAAATTGACTTTTAGAGGCTCTTTTACCATAATTATGTGACCAACAAATGTGGAGCATTTTAATTATGTTATATGACTTTTCAAATGTGACTATTTAGAGTCCATGAAATATGTTCGAATGCTTACAACAATTAATTCACAAAACAAAAATAATTATCAGGATAAAAAAAAAAAACAATTATAACGATAATTTTTTTTTCATATTAAAATTTTTTATTTAAAATAAGGGATCAGTTTTAATATATGATCAAATTTTTATAAAATTACACTAAAATTTTGGAGGTTAGGAAGGATCATGGCCCCTCGTAATTCTCTTTGTCTGTTAATGAATAGAGCTAATTTGAAAATTGTAAATAATTATAGATGAAATTTTATTATCTAATATATATAATTCATTAGTTAAAAGTTAAAGAATAATATAAACTATCATTTAGAAAATAATAACTAATTATTATGGATTAAAAATATAAAATTTTGTGATGTGGAATTTGTTTAAATAAAAATATAAGAGAATTCAAATCTAAATTTATGAGTAAAATTTTTCCTCATAGGACATCCTTGTTTAAATTATTAATAATTATATAAATCAGCATGAGGTAGGAATTGCACAAGGTAGACTAGCAAAAAGAGAAATAAAAAAAAAAAAATTCAAATTTTCAAACAATTGCTATCCTTGTTATGTAATTTTTCTCTTGTGGTGGTAGAGAATTCAAAGTAAAGCCAGCCTCCCTCTCAATTCTCAAATTTAATGATATTATATTCATATAAATAAAATCATCCATTTTCGTGGTGCCAAAATTACTCAGTGCTGTGGCGGGACCCTACACTAAAATCCAAAGTCAAGTCAATCCCAGCGGGGATTTGGCAACGGGCAAACGGCAAACAGCAAGGTTAGATTCATAAGGTACTTGTTATTAACAAGAAGGAACTAATATAGATAAAATTAAATAATTTTTTTTTTAATTTTTTTTAATTATTAAATAAATTTATTTGGCAATAAGTTGTATAAAATAGGAAAAATAAAGGATCTGACTTTTAAAAGATTAATATGTAATATAATATTTATTATTATTTATCGTGTCAAAATAAAATATATATTTTTTTTATAAATTTAATTTTAACTTAAATCTCAACTTGTTACTTTTCAATTTTGAAAATAAGTATAAAAGATAACATATTATTAAAAAGTGCTTTTATTAACAGAACTTTAGAACAAATCTTGCATCAATCACACACAAATGTGGTCCTGTTTAAGACCTTATTACTATTAATTTTATTGAGAAAATGACCAACTTTAATAAGGGCGTTAGATTTCATTTCATTACCATAGAAGATATTTTTGGCTTTTAATTAACAAAGCAATTTTTAGGTCTTACGACTCGTAGTTGTAATATAGCCCTAGAATGCTAATAGTCTACTGTACTTAGCGTGACGGTTTCGTTATCTGAATTAAGAAAGTAGTTGCTGATTTTTTTTTGGTTTTAGATTGGTCAATATATTGGACTAACAGATTATAAGAGATTAGATTATATTATATATAGTTGAAGTTGCAGTTTTGGGACCCAGTTGGGTGGGTACGAAGCAGAAATTTCCATGCATACACACACATAAAATCTACAATATTAATAATATAGTTGGATATTATATGATATTAATCAAATAATTTACCTAACATATTTTCATTTTTTAAAAGATTTTATTGAAATTAAATAAAAATCTGATTCATTTTCATTACTAAAAATACTTCAATTTGAAACTTAGCCTTAAATTGGCATGGAATATTGTAGATGAACAATTGTTTAAACCCTCCTTTTCTCTCTATAATGAGAAAATTAGCATTGAATATGGAGAAAAAGTCTTCAATTTTTTTGGTCTATACTTATTTTCTTCCACAATCCACTAATACCTACCCTCAATTATTATTATTTTTTTCTTTTTATTCTTCAAATAGTATCATATGCACTTAATTAAGTGTTCAACTTTACTTCCTTTTTTTTAACTTACCTTTTGAAAAAAAAATAAAAAAAATGAGAATTTAAAACTTGAAAGGTTAAGCTAAGTTATGGAATTTTATTAAAACCAAACAAGAAGTTTCAAAATCACATGCTTTCGGTTATATAGTCAAATAGAGACCGTACATAAAAACGTACAACAACTATTATATAGTTTACTTCAGTTTTATATTAAAAGTTTGTCCTGCCAAAACCCAAAACCAAACATACGTAACTACCAGATATTATAAAAAACTCAATTACCAGATTATCTTCTATAAAAAAAAAAAATTATTCCCATTTTTTAATGGCTTTTTGACCAGCTCTTATTCAGGACAATGTAACTAATTATAATCCTTAATATACTTTTTTTTTTTTTTAAATTTAAAATTTTTGAGAGAATTTGTAGTTGTGGTATGTTAAATGTATACGAAAAGGAAAATTTTAGTTGATTAGGAAACAAACATGTAGTGGTTACAGTGCATAAGGGGATATATTCCCACTCAGAAAATCCCTTTATAGATGTGTTTGTTAGGACTTGGGACTAATTTCAGTTAATGAGTATATGGTCCATGATTTTGGGTTCCTTCCTAATAAGGTCCCCCCACCTACTTATTGAAATCACATTTTTATCCATTTGAAATAAATAATTAATGTACATTATAAATTAAACTAGAAAAATATGGTATGGGGAATATCGTCATTGATGATAAAAATGATTGAGTGCCTAAGGGCTAAGGCCTCCAATTTATTTGGCACCATTGCTTCTTTTTTTTTTATTATTATTATTGTCCTAATTATTTGTACCTCACAAAGAAGATTCTTAGGTAATTGGTGTGTTTGAAGACCGGCACAGATAGAAAGGGAATTTATTTCCATAAAATTGACTTGTTTATTTCATTTTTATTACTATTATATATTTAGCAAATTTCTATTTGCAACAAATATTAGTCTTTAGAGAGTTAGTAATTTATATTTATTTATTTATTTTTAAATATTTGGTAATTTTAAATTAAAAAATTTCAATATAATTTCGTTATAAAAATATTTTCTTTTTGGATACCAAACAGCCTTTTGAAGAATGAAGGCTTATTTGGGAGTAGACAACCACTAAGTAAAGTGTATGCCTATCCTCATCTCATTATCTCTTTAATGAAAGGGTCTAAATTCTTCTTTATCAACAAAAATAAAAAAAGTATAAATTCTACTTTATCAGCAACTTAATTAATTAAATTTTTATTCATATATATGTTTATAAATGGAGTGAGGTCCTTAAATTTGAATTTGTAATTTTATCTTTTTTCTATAAAAAGACATTGAGAAAAATATTAACCAATTAAATAAATATATACTTTTTATTTGAAGCATTAATTGCAAAATTTCTATATATAAAACTTGATGCAGTTAATATGTTATTAATTTCTCTAAGGTTCTTTAGGCAAGTATGGTAACGTGATAAGATACACAACAAAGCATAATAAGAAGAAGTTAGGTTTTTCACAGGAAAGGATGCTTTTTTCTAAAAGAAATTTAATTATGAAGGAGACATGAGACAAATTAGCAATCTAGTTTTAAAAAGATAACACCCCAATTGAAGCACGCCAAGTGGTAATATATTGAATTTGGAAAAAGTTCCCAAGTTTCTAGAGAAAAATGTTCTCACATGGCTTTCAATCAAGTACTTAATAGGTAATAGGAAAAATGCAATACAAGAGAAAGGGAAAACTAAAATAACTTGGAAAAGGAGGCTTAGGTAGTAATAGTAGTAGTAGTGGTGGAGAGTTAGTCCCATGTGAAATTGTCACAAGTATTGCTTCAAAGTTCATATCTCTCTATATATCACATAGCCATGAAGAAGACCATTCCTTGTGAAAAACATCCCTTTTTTTTTTCATCATCAGAATATAATATTTTAAAGAAATTTGGTGGAGAGAAAGAGAGTCATGAAAGGCATGATTTTCCAAGAGTGTATGCAACGACAAGCCCCACTAAAAAAAATAAAATAAATGGTAAGTACTTTTTAATTTATACATATTGGCTACTTCTTGTATAGTGGGACGGTGATAGTGATGATCTGAAGGTCTCTATAAAAAGGCCATTACATTTTACTATCCAAATGATTACAATCTGAAAATACCTATCAAAGAAAAATGAATACTCACAAGGTGCTTGCTTCCTTTCTTTGCATGTGAACCACACTTTGTGCCATTTTATTTTTTGTTTATTTATATAACATTTGTTGGCCTTTTGTTTTATCTCTATAGTATCTTTTTTTTTTTTCAAAACACATTGTATGCAATATAAATATAAATATTATTATACAGATCAATATATATAACAATTCGATTTTTTTTAGTATAAATAAACTCAACAAATTTATTTTGGACAATAAATAAAATCAAATAATTTTTTTATAAAAACAAAGTTAAACCTTTTAATCTCAGAACCTCAACCTTAATCATCTAAATTATACCTCATTGATTCTATACTTTTTGATATCAGAATCTCAACCTTAATAATCTAGACTAAGCCTTATTGACTCCATAATACACTATAGTATGCAACTCTGCGGTATATATATGAAGTATATTTATTCCTAACTCATTTGATATGATAGTCTGTCAGCTTGCTTTCCATATAATTTATTATGATGAAGGATAAAAATGACAGTATTATATTAAGTCTTCTGATAAAAAGCTATTAAAGATATATCTCGCCCATAAATTATTTAAATTCTAATATATTTCGGTGAGATTTTTAAACCATAAATACTTGACAATCAAGTAGCTCAATGGTGAAACAATTTAAAACCTTCATCAAATTATAAATACTTTTCGTTCTTATTGAATTCATCTTTTTATTTAGTTCATATCTAAATGAGGAGTTACAATTATAATTTTTTATATATCGAAAAAAATAACGAATTATGTCAAAATAAGCCAGCTAACATAATATGCTAGGGGCATCACCCCTTCCATTCCTTACTATAACACTTGAGCATGATGTCAGGGAGGCTTACAAAAAGAAGGTGACTTATCCTATTAGTTTAGACGCCTCCTCAGCCTTATGATATTGCTATTTGTCCATCTAATCTTGTAAAACAATTTATCAACTCATACAAGATATCTAACCTATTACTTTTTTATCTCATCTCATTAAAAATTCACTGTCTAAAATTAAAATTCACGGTGTAAACGCGTCCATTACTATTATAGCGTCCCCATCGGTTTTTCCTTGCATGAGTCCCATGACCTCGATGGTCCCACCGGATCGCGCGTGCACAACCATCTTGAGGAGCCCGAGTGCGGAAATCTTGACGCGCCTGAAGTAGTGGGGATCATTAGCCCAAGGCTTGTCCTGCGCCATTTCATCATAATAGAAAATCGCGTCCGACGAGGCGTCCGCCGTCGAAGTGGTGGTGTTTGGGGGCGTTTACACCGTGATTATATCGTTCTCGAGTTCCCAGGTTTTCTGCGCTATTAGAGCTGAGGAGGAAGGGTACGGATCCATTGTGTGTTTGTGTTGCTTCCCAAGTGAGTGATGCGTCCACTATAGAGAGACTATAAGATAGTAAAGGTACAGTCCAAGCAACCGAGCCAGTGCCGGTCTGTTGCCTAACTTAGGCGGGATTAAATTAAACATTCGTATTGGGCCTATTTGACAAGCCACACCATCTGAATAGGCCCAAGCTGCTTTCACAATTACCTTTTAAATTAAAAAAAATATATTTATCCTTTCTATTTTAAGAACAAATATATTTTGTATATTTAACTCGAGAAGAAATTAATTAAAGGAATATTATTATTGTAGCTGGTAATCAGAGCGGGCAATAGGTAAGAAATTCCAGTATTGATAACCTTTTCTATTTTAAAATTTTAATAAAAAATTACAGGTATAATTGAAGTGGATAAAAACAAATTTCTCTTTGAAGGCTATGTTAGAAACTACAAAGGTCACTGCAATACTTAACATGTCACCTGGTAAAATTAAAATTTCACGTATTAACATTTTATATTATAAAATTATTTAAAATCTCAATAATTAATTATTCACAATACCATAATTAAGAGAGAGATTTTGAAGTTGCATAGACATTTATTATCAAACAACTTGAAATACATTGAAAATTTTAATTTTTAAATGTTAAATCATATTATTAAATATCAATATAAAACTTTTTAGAGTTTTAATTCCAATAAGAAAACAAATGGATTATATTTGGAGAATTAACACTAGGGGTGGAAAAAAAAACTGAAAGTGAAAAGAACTGGTGCTTTACAATGTGCAGAAGAAAAGTAATTAGAACTAAGGTCTAACCTCGAAGAATCAATGCCGTGAAAGAAAAAATAAACTAAAATAATTAGACAAGCAGCCTATAAAAATGAAACTTCAGCTTGTTCCTGGCTAATCCGAAACAACTTTGCCGCAGCTAATACATGTTCTGACACGATATGGTACATGTAATCCCATAAATCAAATCAGTTTCTGGATTGAAATACCTACATGTCATGACTACTGAACAATCACCCAACAAGGGCCAAAAAACCTGCTTGCTTAACACTAAATTAACAATTTATCCATCTCGCTACAGTTTATCAATGCCTGCTGTGGAATTTTTTTTTTTTTTTGTTTTCCTTCCCTAGACTAGTTTACAGTCGGATTTACACTTAAAGTACAAAGACATGGTAAAACATTATTTACCCCGACCCTTGCTTTTCCTCTCGTATCTTCGTCTTCCTCCTTGCTGCTTCTCAGTGATTGTGACATCATTGCTCTTGCCTGCTTTGCGTTTCAAGTTTGGAGGAGACAGGTCCTGTGACGGACCTTCATAATGCATGCTAGAACTGTTTTGGGAGCCAGTGGCTACACTGTCATTCTCATTTACAATAGGCACTTCCACATCAGCTTCGCTCAAATGCTCACATATTTCATCAATGGGAGCGCTTCTTGTCATCTTGTCAGGACCTGAATCAACAGGATTATGCTGCCCATCAGACGGCTTCAACTTTTGTTCTTCTTGCAGCTTTGCAGACAAACTGAACGAGCAGGAATTTACATCAATAAGCTTTAATATACATTATATATCATTGGGAAAAGCTATTAAGAAAAGCAGGAGGAAAAAAAAAAAGACCCAGCCTCTTTTTCACCTAGATCCTGAAGATGGGAAACCATTGGCAGCAACATCATCATTCCTCCCAGCAACTTCCTCCAATGTAGAACAATTTATTTCATGTGATTTAGAACCTAGGATTGGATGCAAAGAAAAGATTATTTTGATAATGTGTCGTAGTTACAAAAAAAACTCCAGCCCCAAAAATTACATAGCAGAAGAAACTCAAAACTTTCATGTAGCAATATGTAAAATTATATTTCAATAAATTAACATAATTCCTGGATTATGTCGGCTGTTAATTCATGGATTACAGATAACAAACAAGGTATGCATATTTCACATCATTAATAAAATGGTTTCTTATAGTTAGTCCATCAGGTCTAAAAACTCTTACCTTGAGTATCTCCTCCCACTGTAGAGTTCAAAGGTTGGCAAGTCACATCACAATCCTTATGGCCATCAGCAGTAGCTGCGTCCCTGCCACTATGAAAAGAAATAGCACTTGAACTTTCCACGAGTATACAGAAGAAAGAAGAGAAAAAAGATTTGGGGGTAAGGGAACTTACCTTTGTGATGCAGCCTTCATATCTTCTGAAGGCTGAAGTTTTTGCCCTTGGCTTAACCTCCCTTCTAAGGCATCCTCCAAGCCTAAATTATAGTTTACTTCATGAGATAATAATTTACCTAATGACAAAAGAACAGAAAAAAAACTCTAGCCAAACTGAAAGAAGCACCTTCAGCTCCCTCTATGATTTGTGCAGCTCCCAGACCCTTGATAAAATAATAATAATAAAATCATTAGAGATCTGGCGATTTCAGTTTTAATCATAAATATATTAATAAATGCAATAAATGTAGCTAAATGCAACATGAGGTGAAAAATAGCGAGCTAAATACATTATGAGATAAAAAAAAATAGCAAGCTAAATGCAATACAAGGTCAAAAATAGTAAGCATTTCATACTTCTTTAACAATGAGTAACTACTCTCTCTCTCTCTTTTCCCCTTCACTTAAATCAACTAATTGCAAAAATTGGAAAAGATACACAAAATAAATTGAATTTTTCAATTTTTCCAATCGCACCACTCAGGTACCTGGTTTTGTTCAGGAACTGAAGCAGCTAGATCTGGTGGAGAAGCTCCATTCTGCAACCCATCTTTTGCTACCTGTGAAACTGAAAAGGCAGGAAAAGAGCTATAATTGAAAAACTACAATTAACCAAAAGGAGTTTTCCTCAAAACAATTAAGGCATAAGTAGTCATTGCACTGTCCTTGAATCTATTAATACTGTAGAGTTATGCACTTTACTTTTCATACCAGATTCTGCTTTATCAGCCACCAACAAACTAGGGCTCCTTTTATTATCTAATGCCAAAGTAGACCAATCAATTATTGATGATGACCGGGTCCTTAACATCTCTTCAGTTGCCTTAGATCTCACTTTTTGTATTTCCTCCAGGATATTCCATGAACCCGTGGCAGAGTAATCCCCAAAGGACTGCATTTAAGTTTCAACGTATAAAACTAAATAGAGTAAGCATGATGTAAGAGATTGTAAGATAGTCCAGTAAAAATGCCAAACAATTTTATAAATCCCTATAATTTTCCTACTCTTTTAATTTTTAATTTTTAATTTTTTTTTTGCCTCTTGATTTGTCTTTGTTACATCACAAATAAAATTGCAACCAAACACCTTATCTCAGATTCTTGCTCAATTTCTTTTCAAAAATTTCAAAAAATTAGTCAAGATGTTTGCATTAAAACTAGCATATATCAAGGTAATATTCAACCTTGCTACAAGAGAAATAAATAGTTCTGAAGGAACTGTTTCTGTTTTGAACCTAAAACAACAACTGGTTGATTCATTTCTCATCATCCTTGAAGGATAGGATCATCCAATAAGAGCTGGGTAATATCTTTATTAAAACAACTTTCAAAAACTGTCTTCCAAGATCAAATATCAAAATAAATGTTGAAAAGCACCTTTCAAAAATTATCAGTTTTTAGTATGAAAATCCCAGTCCTAAAAATAAAATAACAAAGGAAAATAAAATAATTATGACTACAAACACACACACACACACACACACACACACACACATGTATGAGAGAGAGAGAGAGAGAGAGAGAGAGAGAGAGGGGCATTCCAATTGGCACCTTGGAAGAGGACACAGAATTGCCACCAAATAAAAATGGCGATTCCTTAAAAAGTTGTATCCCCATTGGTGATGGGGATTGCAATTGAATGTTGCTGATAGAAGGTGACGCCCATGGAGGACGAGCTCGCATGTAAGATTTGGCCACATCCACAGGCGAACCAACTTCACCTTCTGTAACCTGCCATGAAAAAATGAGTTATGAGATGAAACAAGAATTAAACTTAGATAAATATTGTCAATGGTGCATTGTCTACACAACCTAATGTGAACCAATTAGCAATTTAAAGAATAATGCATAAGTTTCAGATACTTGCACATTTTAATTCATTGGTCTAACAGAATAACAATCTACATAAAGTTAGCATAATCTGTATCAGGAAAATAAAAATAGGTTGCTAAAACATCTATTTCATCATCCTTTGGACAGTAATGAATCTGGTGTCACAACATGCGGTTATGAGAAGATAGCAAAGAAGATAGCATCCTTGCCATATCCTATAATGGACATGAAGGGGCTCACCCGGTGCACAAAGTGCTCCCCAGCTAGTGCAAGGTAGGGGGGAGGGTGAGCACAATCCACAATAGTACAAAATATTTCCCCTGCATTTTTGCATAGAGGCTATTTCTAAGCCTCGAACCTTGTGACCTACAGGTCACCAAAGGAACAACTTTAACAGTTGTGCCAAGACTAACCCTAAATGAATATAATATAGAAAAGAAGTTAGCATCCTTGCCATATCCTATAATGAATATGAAGGGGCTCACCCGGTGCACAAAGTGCTCCCCAGCTAGTGCAAGGTAGGGGGGAGTGTGAGCACAATCCACAATAGTACATAATATTTCCCCACCATTTTTGCAAGGAGGCTATTTCTAAGCCTCGAACCTTGTGACCTACAGGTCACCAAAGGAACAACTTTACCAGTTGCACCAAGACTAACCCTTAATGAATATAATCATGAGAAAAGGAACTAAAAATTGAAAGAAAGAACTTCAATTATATATTTAAAATACACGACATCAGGGCCCACGAGACAATCTAATGAGTCCAGATCTAGAATTAAACACTGTAATAGAGATAAATTCTATCATTCAAAACATAAATCTCAGGGAAAGAGCTACTAACATGAGGCAACATAACAGAATTCAAAGTGCAGGCTCCACATTCCAATTTTGACTTCGAATTTGATCCCAATTTCTTCTCCTCTACCCATTTTTTAGCCTCTGTAATGGCTTTATTGCGCAGGTCAGGCATAACAACATCTGAAAAAAGAGTAAAGCCATCAGCCAAAAGATGGTATTCAGCAGATTATTCTTTAAGTATTATTTGTGTTTCCAAAGTTTCTGAAAAATTAATACCGCTGCCAACTGTTCTGCCAGGTATCTCACTTATACTCCCATCTATGCCTCCACTGATGGGAGAATCTACAACTCTCGATTTAATAATATGTGTTAGTCTATCGCATTCTTCCCTGGTCATAGGTGAAGTCTAATTCAGAGTTTGAAGTTAAAATATGGTTCAAAAGAGAAATAAATGAAGAACAATATTCAGAAAACATAGAAGGGGCTTAAACATGATCAGCCAAGTCTGACAAAGTGATGAAACATGAAGAAATTACTAGTGAATGTTTCAAACTTAAACTCAGACAGTAACAATCAATAAATAAATTGAAAAACTTAAGAGGTAATTTGCATAAGTAAGAAGGACAACCTTTTATACAATTACAAGGAAAATAAAATGAATATATGAAAGCATTGCATCAAGGATGGGAACATTGTATTAAAAATGCGTATATGAAAGTGGTACTTCCCAGCATATCTACAACAATTACTAATGATAATGGCAAGAAAGTAAGAAAGAACCATGTAAGCACCCATATAAAATATTTAAAGAAACTATAGAATTCTCAATTACCTCGAGAAGGTTTCCTGAATGAGAAGCCGTTCGATTAAACGCTTTGTTTCACTCTTCCACTCGATAGCTTGGGGATCTTTCCTCAATGGATTGATCTTTTCAAATGTATGATAATTTCAATTTAAGCACAAAAATGAGAATTAGATATCTAACACAACCTAGGATAATTACTATATCATATTCAGTTACATTATAATTTAGACCGCAAATTGTAACAACTAAAGCAACACAAAAATAAATCCATTAAACAACAAACATGTAAACAAAGAAGGTATTTTTGCATTCATAATGGTGTTTGTAAGTAGTTAATGAACAATTGATAAATACTTCAATACACTGCAAATTACTAATATGACCATTTGAAAAATAATCAAATATTAGAAAAACATATTAAAACTTGATTTAATATCAAGCAGAGAATTTTGTACTCATCAGAAATTTTTATTTCTTCTGGAATAAGGCACCAAATAAATTGGTAAGGATAAATAGAAGCCAGGCCCAAGGGTTATAAACATTAAGCTTTGTATTGCATTTTCACTATCAATATCCAAACTGTATACGGTGCTATGCAACAAAGTGAAAATTCACTGTTCAATGTTCACTGATGTATTTAATCCAAAATTCAAAAAATAACACTGCCAAACACAAGTACATAACTTATAGCAAACCACCTCTTCCAATTCGTTAGCATCTTGAGAAGAGATACCATTATCATCATTAGCATCGTCCATATCGCCTTCTGCAACAATAAAATATTCATCCATTAGAGACAAACCATAAGCCAGACTTCTTTCTACTATTTCATAGCGGCACAACTGCAGCAAAGCAGACAATGTGAAAGAAAAAGGGACTATTTGACACACATTAATCCAGTGGCTCCTTTAGACTACTGAGTCCTAACTTACAGCTTTAGTTTGAATTATAGAGAATAAAAAAGGTATCTGTAGGGCTATATACTAGACAATTACAGTACACAAACATAAATATAATCCTCTAACAAGTAGTTGGTAAGATTAATGATACTAAATTTTCTAATGCCATTACAAAGAGCTAGCAAAGCTCCAGTTCAGCATTCAGTTGTAAGCACAGAAAAGTTCAAAGCAATTTCTTTCTTCACTATCAAAATTTCTATACCTGAAGAGAAATCGCCATCCGAAGACGAAGAAGAGTCGGGGCCGAAGACAGAGGAGAGAACTTTTCCAGCGCCAGAAGCAATCATACGAGTAGGAGATAAAATGAGTCTGGAAAGCCAATTAGGGTTGTGGGGACCGGAATTGGGCAGCAATTGAGGGGGCCGCTCGTATGGAGTCCTTGGACCAATGGTTCGTCTAGCTCGGACAATTTTTCCGCCCGATCGAAACTCGGCGGCCCGGCGAGGTCTCGAAATGGAGGCCATATTCGTCAGTGAAGAAGCAAGAACAAGAAAGAGAAAAGGCTCTATTTGGTTACACTGGAGAGGAAGAAAGAGTAAAAGAGAGATCCGTTTGAGGTCTGTAGTAGTTATTAACTCAACTTAGGGTTCTTATTATAAGAATGATGACATGTCCATGCTGGATTGGTCCGAATTCGTGCCCAACAGAAAATAGGAATTTAAATGTTTTGGGTATTTTAATTTCCCTTTCTGGAGGGAGGTAAAAGTACTGATTTACTGATTTCAATGGCATTTTTTTCCCCCAAAAATCTCACGCATATTATACTTCAGTTCTATAGGGAAAATATATAAGGAAGCAGTATAAAACTTAGGTGTTATAAAATAAATTGAAAAACAAGGTTTTGAAATTTAATAGGAAGAAAACTGATGAGATAAGGTTTCAAATGTGTTTTATATCTTGGAACATATTAATTTAAATAATATTTAAGTAAATTTTGCTACTTGTTCTACTATTTAGGGTTTATTCCCCTATGATCCAAGTCCTTTTAAGTACAATGTATTCCCATTCCAAGTTCAATAAAGATCTAACAGCAATTATTATATTGCAAACAAAGCATATTATATTCAACTCATAGCCAATGTATTCCATGCTCAAATCTTGTTTGGAATAGGCTTCTTATACCAAATAAAATGAAATTCTGTGCTTGAACCATCACTGGTTTTATTACTTTCAGCCTTTAACTTGTCCATTCCTACCGAATACAAATAGCGAAATGACTTTGGGGGTGGCACAATCTCAACTCCTCCCTCCAACATTTTTACCACAGCACTCACTGGAGGCCTAGCCTCTGGTGTGAATCTTGCAAACACCATAGAGAAACCATTGCCATTCTTTCTGCCTTTTATCTAGCCCTTTCTTTAATTCCACAAGCCACTATCATTCCTTCCAATTGCTTTTCTCATATTCATCCCAGACATGTTTGGGAAGCCAGTCAAGGCTATCAGGACAAGATTCTACTACATTGTTCCTCCTCCTACCAATTATCTCGAATAACAACATACTAAAGAGATAAACATCAGATTTATAAGTTACTGGATGGTGCTTTAACAAAGACTCTGGCGCTGAATAACCAGGAGTGCCCCTATATCCAGTTTCAGAATCATCCTTGGTTATGCCTTGACTACAAAGCTTTGCAAGCTCTGTTAAGAAGAATGTTGGCAGGTTTTTCGTAATGAATGGTACTTTGTTGGTATTCTTCGTGCAAATAAATAAGGCCTTTTGCTGTTCCAACAGCAATATCATGCAGCTGCTCCCAGCTTACTGTTTGTTTTTCGCTAAATAAGTTCTTGTCAAGTGATCCAATTTCCATATACTCGTATACTTGTGCGCTTATTGAATCATCATAACAGTAACCATATAACCTGACTAGATTTATGTGTTAAGTCCTGCCAATAGTACCTACCTCTGCCATTATATGTGTTTTCACTCTTCTATCTAAATTTGTGTTCAACTCCTTCACAGCAATTTCCTCCCCATTTGCGATCTGCCCTTTGTAAACAATACCACAGGCTCCAGAACCAAAGCTGGGTGAGTAATTATAAGTGAAACTCTGCGGCTGCTGATTTGAGAACTTGACTGGTTTTACCCTCGCTATGTCTTCTAGCAATTTCTCCGAACTTCTCATGTCAATGATCCAACTTGGAGAAGCCAATACTGCTTCAAGTTCTGTTGCAATTGCTGTTCTTATCATTGAAGAGAGGCAAGAAGCAATAGCTCCCATCATTGCAATTATTGCACAAAGCACCATTATGACTGTTACGAGAAACTGAGATTGGGAGATGTAACATATTATGTGAATATCATTAGTGTCATTCCTTCCATTACAAATGAAACTTTCAGGCCTTACCATTCAACATTTTGCTAGTATTGTTCTGCAAGGAAATCATTGCGATAATCAGCAGACATTTACGAGGAAACATTAGTACATGAAATTCAAAACCAATGAGCAGAAAGTTTCCCCTCAGAGTCCATAAAAATGCAGGTTTTTTATCAGTAATTTTAATTTTTACCATATTTTATGTAGCTTCATGCCCTTGTGTTTGGCATCTATACTGTGTTGCCAGAGATTTTCACAATATACTCTTCTCACTAAATGTGGCAGCACAGATGAGTACATCTTTCCTAACTATGACATAAAATACACTACTAGAAAAATAAGAAAAAATAAATAAAACGATTTTTCACTGCTATTGAAAACATCAGTTCTTGGCTTCGAGTTTTAGCACCAATACTGCAGCACACACGCCATTAAAATTTTTCTTTATAACAGAGTCACGGTATTAAATATTTTCAATGACAATCTTATAGCTAGAAAACTAGAAGAGAGATGAAAAATTGATAATTCCAATAATTGTGCGAAACCCCACCTTCTCAGAATAAATTGAAGAAAACAAGTACTACTTGGTTGTATCGATGAATTTGGTATAATAGCCTATTAACATGACCCTCCGTATCATTCATATTTCAGCCATTTTTCTTGGGGCTGGATATTGGACACAACCCAAACATGAGTGAGCATCCCCCACAAAGGGAAGTAGATAACGAAGTAACTGAAGATAGTGATGATGACTGGGAAGTGGTTGATCCAGAGGAAGAGTTGGTTGGTGAGGCCGTGAAATCATTGACTGATTTGGATGTAAATGAGGCCTCTGATGAATAGATGGATGAGGGTGAAGATGATCACTTGATGGATCCATCTTGTTACTTTATGTGTGACCAAGAGCGTGATAACATAGAAAGTTGCATGATTCACATGCACAAGCAGCATGTTTTTTTTTTCCTGATGTTGAGTACTTGAAAGATCCAAAGGGCCTCCTTACTTACCTCGATCTTAAGGTACTGGATAGTAAATTATGTTCTTTCTTGCTGCAGTTTATTTCTTTTATTTTTTACCCAATGTTGTTCACTTCTATCTTTTCTCCCTTTTGTCCAGGTGATGAGGGATTTGATGTGTTTGTACTGCAATGATAGGTGTCATCCTTTTAACAGCTTAGAAGCAGTTAGAAAGCATATGGCAGCAAAAAGTCATTGAAAAGTACAATATGGTGATGGTGATGATGAAGAAGAAGCCGAGTTAGAAGAATTCTATGATTATAGCAGCAGGTTTATGTCATTCTGATGCTCCCCTCCTTCTGGCAATATATATAATTCAGCCTATTTTCTGCTTCACTAAATCTTTTCTTTTATCATTTTCATTAGCTTCTGAATATAATTAGAAGTATCTGGCCCGTTTTAAAGGCCATCTTTAGTTTTTTTTCTTGATAAATATGTTCAATATATCACTTGATAATTTATTTATTTGTTTCATGGTTACAGCTATGTGCTTCTAATCTTCTTCTTTTTCTTTCTATATTTTCCTGAAGGACAAATTTCATGAAGTCAGTTAAACCTATCCCACGTATTTCACTTTCCTGTTTGCCAAGGATTACAAAGAAAATTTTAATGAAAGATAGTAATGTCATGGTTTATGAACTGGATTATATTTTTCAGGCGCAGGAGCATGGGATTGGTAACTGTGCAATCAAGAGAGCACACGGTGAGGATAAAAATGTTGAAGGAAATGAATCGATCAGGTGTATTGGCCATGTGTACCAAAATTGGATTGAAGAATAATGTTATTAGGAACATTCCCAAGAGCGTCCCATATTAGTCTTGAAATTAGGCATTTTGTTGTCATAACTCAATAATATTTAGAATGTAAACCACATTCTGTTACAAGTTAACAAATGTTCTGGATTTTTTCTAAAACATGTTGAAGTGTGCATTTACTAAGGGAATGTCTGGTAAAGCATTTGCCATATGTGATTGATGTAAAATTACATATCGCTATAAATAACTTTAATTATTTATAGAATTTATCAATTGAAAAGAGATTTTACTACAATAAATATTTTTTGATTGACCAATAATTGAAAAGAGATTTTACTACAATAAATATTTTTTGATTGACCAATCAAATAATATAATTTTTTATAATTAAAAATCGATAATTAAGAATATCCAACTAAATATCCCCTAAATTAAATGTGAGGGCTTTTATCTATTTGTTTGATGACCTTGATGTTTACAGATAGCTAGGTTCTTTTTGTCTAGGAGTTCAGGAAGTCTTTAACCTCTTTTTAGGATCCGCAATGGATGAGTGGGTTTGGTAAGCCTTCAAAACTTGATAGTATATACATAGTGGCAGTGACATTTGTATGTCATAAAGGAATCAGAATAATCCTTCTCGGTCATCACACAGATTGATACCTTCCCATTGCAACTTGTTGATGAATATTCGGAAAGCACATAATAATATTAAAATATCATTTTTATCTTCAAGTAAGTAGTCACATGGTCGTCATATACAGTTATAAACACACTAAAACATTGATATATACAATTACATCGTAAACATTTTCCATACGGTAATGTACTTAATAAACGATAGTTGCAACGGACCTCAAAACATAGAAAGTCCCTTGGGCCCGGAAAGCCAGAAATACTACTCAGTAGTCTGTATAAATCAAGAAGTTCTGTTTGCAAATGAATAATCAACTTCAAATTGAAAGATTCAAATAACAAATTCAGTCACCATGTAATCAGTCAAATACAAAACTTCATGTCTAACCAGCAGATCTAATTACATATGTCACATGATTTGATCCAGTAGTAGCTTTTAGATGTTCGAAGACTACTTGATTTCCAGCATCTTTATCACTTCCATTCAACTTTAATTCACTTCTAATTAAAGAGCTGTAATATATCAAGCACACCATATCAAATTGAAAAAGTTACCGCATAATACTGTTAAAAAAAATTATCTTAAAAGCCAAAGAAGGGTTCTTCATGTAGTACATACCTAATTGTCATAGAAACGGGAGCGACGCCTTCTGGAACTGGAATACAGGAACAATAAGCATAAATTATAGAAAAAAAAAAACTGAGGAGGTAAAAATCATCAAATTCAATAGTAATATTTTGATAAGCAAAAATTGGTAAATATAAATAATCTAGCAAAAGAGTTGTTACAAGTATCATAGATGCACAAAAATTTACTCAAACCTTGTTAAATACTGATATTTCACACAGTTGAGAATTTATGCCCGTGCCCATGTGAGGTACCAAGGATAGCAACTAATCCAATTCAAATGCACACGCATATCCATGTGCGTATGACTTTAGAAAAGGTCTTTCTTTCAATTGCTAAGTTCAGAAAGAAAATCACTGCTCCAGGACATGAAGAAATCTAATGACGTGATAACTTCAACTTCCAAATAAATGAGCCAACTTCCAAACAAATGAGCTGTTTAAAGCTTCAATTCACTAGCCAACATTACTTCAATAAAAAAGAGAGAAATTAAAAATAACACTAAAAATGAACATGGACATGCAGCTCTTGCAATTTGGTTTTAGTGACAGGCCAAACAAGAAAAAATGCAAATCCAATATGGTTTCCAAACCACAAAACATCAAGGAGTAACAATTACTTTTTCTTGCAGCACCATGTCAGCAAAGGTAAAGGGAATGAAACACAGCTGAAGTGCAAGGGAACTGTGGTCATGTAAAATTTAATTTTCCAATGATCTTTCACAATAACTGATATACAATATACATGAACATGTAAATGGAGAGGGAAAAATAAACAAATGCACAAGGCATTAGCATGGAATCCACAGCAAAATCAAAGATACAAATACAGAAACATAAAAAAAAAAAACTCATATTGACCTGCGATGACCAGAGCTGCCCCTTGAGGGGCCACTTGTAGTTGCAAATTCATCGTCAGTCTCATCTAGTCTATATTCTGCAAAGTCTACAGATGCCACAGAACCTTCATCAGAATTCGAATTATCATAACTAGAGCGACGACTTCCCCTTCTTGTATCTGCTACTCTTGACCTTCTTCTATTCCTTGAACTTCTGAAGTTATCAAATACCTGATACAAGATACAAGAAGTCCACCAGTTGCCTTCATCCCCAGGAAAGTCCTCAAATTCATCTCCAGTCTCATCATCCCCATATTCAATCACATAGTCTCCCAAAACTACACCACGCGGAACTTCGGAATGTATAGTGCTCAAAACATCTATTATCTCAGAAGACTGCTGGAAATTCTCCCAATCCAGTTGTCGAGCAGGGTCTATTTTTGAAGGACTGGCATGAGGGTGCTCTACTTGAGCATGTTTATGTAGTTCCAAGTAGGTTCCTGAGAAAGTGCATTGTTCTTCAGCACAGCAACGCTTTTTCCCATCTAAATGTACACGAGCCTTATCAACAACCACCCACCCAGTAACTTCACCTCTACATAGGGGACAAGCTAGTTTACAATTTTCCTCCACTAACTTATGCTGAGTATTTGTTGTAAGAGTTACATCAGATGTTGATGAAGATGACATACCACATGCACTTTTGAAACGGTCCAAACAGTTTGAGTGCAAATGGTCAGTATCACACACAAAAGGCCGGCACCCTTTCCCATAAGATGCACATTGAAGGAGTACACTATTGTGAGGAAAATCTAAGCATATTGGACAAATCACATCGTCCCAATTGGTATTTAACTGAACATCTTCCATGTTGAAATTACCAGCTTGGGGAACTCTTTGATAACAAGGTTCAAAAGCCATGATGAACCCTTCAAATTAAATGTAACAGTACATGGTCTGTGTCTTTCTTTCTATTCTTGGCCCCAAAAACGTAGATCTCAGACTAACTATATAACCAATAAATTACCAAGCATAAATTAACCGAGCTGCTATTTCAAAATGAAATGAAACATACCCCAATCTAGCATACCATACAAATATCCATAACTGCAGATGAAACAAAACAACAGTAGATAGGGGTTAAGCAGCGACTACATTGTAAAACAAGCAAGGAAGAATAACAAAATGTTCATCACCTTGATTAAAAAGCCCACCCTGTTTCAGAACCAAACATTTTCTTTGGAATGCAGCACTCAGATAGCTTACCCAAATAAATCATTTAGCAGCACTCAGATAATTAATACTCTCTTACCCAAACAAATCATGAAGTAGAATTTAATTCATCACTAGAATTCAATTAAATTGATTTTATAATACAATTATAATATGCAAATGGTGATCTTCTTACTGTAAAATATGGTCCCATGCTTGAAGCATAAAATTTCAGTTATTATACTTTCTAATTCTCACCTATATTCTGAAGCCAAAAGGGAGATCAAGGTTCTACTTTTCCTCAAAATTGCTTACACTTACAAAATCAGTAAATTCTTATTCCTGAAAAACAAAGCAACATAGTGCAATAGCAATCTCTTAATCTTAGGCCTACCATTTAAAAAATACCCATCATATGATAGGCATAAAATTCAAGATACAACACAGACATATGCCATTCTATAGTTAGTTAAGAATTAAACGAATCCACATCATACACAAAAAGCAACAAAATTAACCCTAATTTTCAATTAGACTGTTAATTCTAAAATCATGGCTATGAGGGCTACACCCAGTAAAATCATGGGTACAATCTACAGAAATTACAAGGTAAATAGATTAATACAGCACATCAACCGATAATCAAAGAAGCCATAAAAAAAACCAACAAGATTCAATAGCTATTGTGCTCAATAATTAAAAAGAAACTGACGAAATGAAAGTCAAGGGTCAACGACAAAAATGAAGATATGATCGGCAATAAAAACGCTATTCAACAAAATTGCATCAAAAGTAACAGTACTGAAATAAAAATTCAAAACCCAGTTATGGATTTGAAGTAAATAATAACAAAACAAGAAGCTCAACCAGAACTGAGCGAGTAAAATCAGATAACCAAAATTAATAGGGGAAAAAAAATAAGTATCAAAAAAGGATCAAATATAAAAAGAAAAAAAATACCAATTGAAATCATCTCACTGACCTCATATAAGGATAAATACGGACTGGAAATGGAAAAGCCAGAAAGGGATTAGACCTAAGAGATGCGAAAAAGAGACATGAGAGAGAGCTGTGTGTGAATGGGGAAGTCGGTTTAGAAATAGTAGCTGTAAGGTCTCTCTTCTTTCCTTTTGCGAATGTGAAACAAATTACATGACGTACATGTTTTTAACTTTTTTTTTTTTGTTTTTTATTTCTCCAATTTGCATGAAATGACGTAATTGCCCATGGACCGATTGCAGATTACATGTTTGATGATAGTGTTTTTTATTTAAATTAGGCAAAAAGCCACCTTAAACCTCTCGACTTTTTATTTTTTTACTATTAAAGTCTTCATAATTTTTTTTTATCTAATTAAGAAACTGTTTGAATAAGAATTTTATTTTAAAAATATCGTTTATTGTATCTAATTTAAATTTTTAATATTTTAAAATTTTAAAATAATATTTTATATTTATTTTAAATAAATTTAATAACTCTTTTAAATTTTATATTTTGATACATTAAATTTATTTTTTAATAAAAATATATTACATGCATGTTAAAAACACATCAAATAAAATAAAAATATTGATTGAAATGAGTTTAGTGATATTAAAAATAAAAAATAAAAAGCATAAATAAATAAAAATGAAAGAGACAAAAATGGTACAATTTCTTATATCATCCTCACCCTCACCCTCTGGCTATAGCTTGTGCAAGAGAAAGGAATTTGAAGACCTAAATCTCAAACACCAAATTCCTCCGATTCTCTCTTTGCCTACCAAACTCGGTGATCATCCTTTACAATTTCCAATGTTTGTTTTCTCCCTTCGTTCCTCTGGATCTTGCAAAATCATCAAAAACCACATACTTATTATCTTCCATTTCACCATCTTTTTCTCTGTATTTCACATACATAGAGTGTGCTACGAGCCAAAAAGTACAGGTTTTTGGTGGCTCTTTATAAAGTTTAGCTCATTTGACTCTTAATATACAATGGACTGAATTGGTGCGAGTGTCATTATTTTTGTACAATTTCGGTTGGGGTGGGTATAAAAAGTGCTCTGTTTTTTGGATATTTGAGTCTTTTGTATTTTATAAGTAACTAGTGTTTATTCGAAATTTGTGGAATTGAAGATCTGTTATTGTGCTGATTGATGATGGGTAGTTCGGAGGAGAAGGTTGTGGCTGTGATTATGGTCGGTGTACACACAAAAGGTATAGATTTGATTGAAATTTTGTGTTGAAATGTGCTCTGGTAGTTTAGAAATGCAAAATTGAGAATTCCCATTTCGTATTTTTATGTTCTTTTTCATTGAGTTTGGTTTTCTTTTCCAAAGGATCTGATCTATTTTTTTAGTTCCCTTCAATTTAGATGTAATTTGTCAATAATTGTTTGATTCATTTGAGAATTTCATTGGAATATTTTAATTCAGGAACTCGATTCCGGCTATTGTCATTGAATGTTGTCAAGCCTCTTTTTCCTTTAGCAGGACAACCAATGGTTCACCATCCAATATCTACTTCCAAAGGGGTATTTAATCTTATTAAGGATATTCAATTTTCAGTATGTTAGTATCTTGTTCCAGAATCCAATCTAGCTCTTCCATTTTTTTTTTTTCTATTTTTTCTTTCTTCTAATAAAATTTTGAGATTGCATTTTTTCTGTTTCAGATTCTAAACCGGGCACACTCTATGTATGTGAAATACAGAGAAAAACAAACTTGTTGATTTTGAAGATCTTGAAGAGGAATTTGAGAAATCGGGTTAGGGTTCTTAGAATAATAGTGAAGAGAGACGCTTAGTTTTAAAAGGGTGTCGTTTTTCATTTTATTTTTTTTTTCATGTCACCAAAATCAGTCCAGTGAGTGTTTTCGTATTAGTTGAAGCTCTTTTCACGCCCGTGCAGTGTATTTCTATTAAATTTTGTTTAAGGGTTTAATCAATATAAACAAATTATAAAAATTCAATAGTCAAAATTGGAAAAGTATACCTACTTTGGAATACTTTTTTCCTTTAAATTATCATTCACACATCAAATCTAGAAGTTCTAAAAGGAAAGAAAAAAAAATATCAGCATTAACTATTGCTAAATTAATTATTGCCTATTTGGCTCTAACATTTATAGTGATTAGTGAGTAATTTCCTTTAGAAAATATTGTATTATTATTAGTAAAATAGTAATTAATTAAAAAAAAATAGAGACCATTGTGTAAACAAAAATTTAAAATAGTTGTTACTCGATTTTTTCAAAATCTATTATATTATATAAATTTATTAAAGCTAAAGTATTAAACTCTCCTTATACTTATTATCGTATTTTTTTAAAAAAAATTATATAATTTTAATAATAAAATTATTACAAAATAATTAATAAGATATTAAATATGAAATTTTAATATTTTTAAAAAAATACTTATTTTCATATAATAACTGTATTTAATAAATTAAATTAATAAATAAAGAATAAAAATAAATAAAATAAAATAATATTTGTAATATATTCTAATTATTTGCAATATTATATTGTCCTATAATTATTTTTTTATTAAAAATTATGATTAAAAATCTGAATTTTATAATATATATATAAAATTAAAAATATTAACATGAAAATCAATTTAGAAATATATTATAATAATTATTTATATAAAATACATAATAGTTTTATATTAATATTTATATAATATATAAAAATTAAGTAAAAAAATAATTTTTAATATTTGCGATCCGGAAATTATATAAAATCGAGGCTCAAATTTGAGCCTAATGAAGGATGCATGGTTGATAGTCTTAAAATTCCAAAATGTTTTTAGTTAACCAATGTCAACTCAGCATCATTTTTCTAACTACAGTTTTTGTTTGATGTCCAAAAAATAAAAAATAAATAAATAAACCTTAAAATATATTTCACATGGAAGCAAAATTGTCCACCTCTCCCCAGAAGTCAGATAAAAAGGGCAAAGAACTTTTCCATGTAAGCAATGATAATCGCTGTTGAGTGACCAAGCTGAAGACGAGCATGTTTTTGCTTTCAAAATCATCTAAACTGATAGATTAAATCTTACAAATGTAAGAGGACAAAACCTAAATAATCGACATCTCAACAAAGGCAACGTGGAGAGTGGAGAGGATGCCAAAGCAAAACGCAAACTAGTCTCACAAAAATTATGGAAAGAAATTAGCAAGCCTATGCACAAAAAGAATCAATAAATTTTACAAAATCGATGGGAACTGCCAATTCCATTTTACAGGCATATATATCAATGAAGTACGATTGAATAATAGTCACCCATAACTGGAAAATGATGCGCCCCCAGCAAACGTTACACAAGATTTTTTACTCATCCCATATCAGCAGCATTACCTTTTCTTGCAACCATCACACTTCAGCAACTGTAGGAATCTCTCTATCTCAACTACTCTTGCTCCTCAATTATCCTGGTTACAACACCTACAGCAATAGTTCTCCCTAATACTCTCAGAGATGCCCTTCCAAGAGCTTTGCAACTTGAGAACTCCTGCACGCAAATTGGTCCTTGCAACATGACCTGAAATTAAACAACAGATAAAGATGAGACCAATTCTGCTGCTGTTAATCAACAAATTTTGGGAGACAAAATCATCTTGCATCTTTAATTCACCTCAATGACTGCCTGCTGCTTCGGTGTAAGGCAACGGGGGGCATTCTTTGCCACCTTACCAGTCTTGGGATCGAGTAATGATATAATCCTTACAACTATTGCAGCCTCTTTCGCATGGTGCATGTGAAATTCCAACTGCATGTTTCATTCAGAAGATTAGAACGTCACCTCAAGCCCCAACACCTGGAACAAACAAACACGAGAATGCCTAGTATATAGGAGCTTACTTGAGAGCCAATCAGAATTGGGGTTGCAAAATCTAAAACCAGCACCTTCAACTCCAAATGTTTTGCAACAGCAACCGGAAAGTCAGGGTGACAAAGAATACCCCCAGACATCACATGGTTGTCATCAATGCCCATTAAACTGACAGCCACATTATCCCCTGCTCTTGCAACAGAACAACTTTGAGAGTCACGTTCAAGGGTGCGCACTGTCCCTACAACTCCTGATGGCATGATCAAAACCTGCATCACCACAGACCAACCACACAATAATATAGAAAAACAAGTAAGAAAACAAATTTAAAATTCATAATTTACACCAGAATGTCAACTAGAAGGTTATTGGCTTTTTCTTTCTTTCTTTCTTTCCTTTTTTTTTTCGGTTCATTGGATGAACTACACAATAAGGGGTAGCTCTCACCCTTCCCATAACCACACCCCACGCAATGATGTTCCAGCTTGACACCTCCTAATAAAGATCCAAGTCTTTAGCACTGGAATGTCCCCTCTACCAGCATAATTTTTAATCAGACAAAAACTGTGACCTACACAACGTCATGATAACATTTTCCTAATGATGCAAACTCGACATGTGAAAAACAAAAGGACATATAGAAATCAATCTCCAGTATAAACTTCATACTAAGCATCTACTTAGTATGGTACAATGGAGCTTCACTGCAGAAATTCTGGCATCAAACACCACCACCTTTTTTTCAGAAGGTTTTCTTTTTTCTTTTTCTTTTTTTTTCTTTTTCAATATTATTTAAACAAGTGCAATGCATACTTTCGATCCAGGCCAAAGAGCTCCAGCTTCTAATTTACCAGAGGCTGACACCTGTCCTGATGATGATGATTTAATGACATCACATATGGGCATAAGCAGAGGTTTTGAGAAATCTCTACTGGGAGGCTGAAAACAATTAATTGCGTCCAACAGACAAGGTCCACGATACCTGCAATTCAATTACTCAGGTTGATTATCAACACTCCTGCGGTAGTTTTTTCTTTTTTGTCATTGAAAAAAATAATAAAAATTGGTACTATCCAGCTTCACATTATGGTAAGAATTTTTTGTAAACGAAAGGTGAAAATCCTGCTTCAACAAAATATGTAATAACCTGAACAAGTCATAAGCAAGTGAACTCACCAGGACAACAAATGGGCATCAGAAGGAGCTGATACCAAATTTTGATTTTCCATGGCACTCAATGGAATCCATGACACAAAGGAATCCTTAAACCCACAAGAACGGAGAAATGTTCCAAGTTGTGTTTGGATCAAATTAAATCTATCCTCGGAGTAGTCCACAGCATCCATTTTGTTAATTCCAACTATAATCTGATCAACGCCAAAACTTCTAATAAGTTGTGCGTGCTCTCTTGTTTGGCCCTTCTTACTATCCATGCCAGCTTCAAAAGCACCAATACAGGCATCTATGACCAGAATTGCAGCATCAGCTTGTGTTGCCCCAGATATCATGTTTGGAACAAAATCTTTATGGCCCGGTGAATCAAGCAAAACAACATGATATTTTTTGGAATCAAAATAAGCAACAGCCACCGTCATAGTTATCCCCCTTTCCCTTTCTTCAGGACTCTCATCCAATGCCCAAGCATAAGCAAAGGATCCCTTGCCCTGCTTAAATTAGAAATTATGTCAATCAAACCAAGATTCTTTTAACACAAGTGTAAACACACAAAATCTGTAACAGTACCTGTAACTTAGCTTCTTTTTCATATTTGTGCATTTCCTTTTGGGTTATTCGTCCTAAGAGATGTAGTAGTCTCCCAGAAAGTGTTGATTTTCCAGAATCAACATGTCCAACCTGCAATGACATATTAGGCAAAAGTTTACCAAGTGTGTATTTTAGCTAAATATTAATATCATGGGGTTTAAAAGGTCGAATCACTAAAAACTGGGTAAGACTTACAATTGCAAGGTTCAGTTGAGTCGATATGTTTTCTGCTTCATCAGGGACCATCCATTTATCAGGTTTATATTGTGCGTGTGACTTGCCTTTTCTAGCATTAACACTTGCTAAATTTCCAGATTTATCAGACAAAGACATAGTATGCACATTACTAGTAAGCCTATGAGGCTCACCCCCAATTATTGAAGAGGAATTGCTATCATCTACACTTTTATGTTTGTTTTTTGGCATCAACAAAGATGAGCTCTGCAATGCTTCCTCACTTGCTTGGATGCCAAGTGCACCATTCTTTGAGCGATTGCTCTCATTCATACTATAAGGACCAGACTTTGGCACCAATGCAGAAGATCTATCAGCTGAACTTTCAGAATTTGACTGCATATAAGCCACTCCATTCGTTGCATAAATGCCCCCATCCACTCTACCTTGTTTGCCTTTAGATATCAATAAAGAAGAACTATCTGTCTTTTTAACAGCAGACTTTACATTCATTTCACCATTCTTCTCAGTTATGCCTGAAGAAACTCTTGAATATTCGCGATTGAGGGAATTGGCTAAAAGCAAAAGGTAGACAATCAAAAGATGCAAAATTGTGTTAAGAAAGCAACTGAAAAGTTTGGGCAAAATAAACATGAAATCAAGCTTGGAATTTTAAGGAAAAAAGGAGGGTGAAAAACAAACAAAGCACATGCGCTCATACAAGAAAGCCTAAGTGTAGATATAACAACTATATAAGTGCATTATTTTAAGCAAGTCTCTAATTTGAATAATATTAGAAAGCTGCCGCCTGCAGGATAGATGGCTTGCCACAAATTCTTAAAAGCACAAGGAAAAAAATGGAATCTCCAAAATCTCACTTTCCTAAAAAGACCAACTCATTGCTATTGCAGAAAAGGTAGCATGATTTACGTCATACACTGCACAAAAATCCTCTTAATTTATAAGAAAATAAAAAATTGTAACATAAATAAAGAGAAAAAAAAAATCTTGAAATTGCCTCAGAATCCAAGAAACGCGGTCCAAATTCTTAATTCCATACATATAGCTGAAACTTCATGGTCCAACAGAAGATACTTTTATAAGTTGCATCTTCACTTGTTGCAGTTCACATGGAATCTATAATCACCTGACTGTATTTACCAATAGAAGAGCTAGCATTTTTACTTCTTTTAATTCTACAACTTAAAGTTTTTCATAGAAAAGTCGTCAGCAAAGAACTCAACATGACTTGCCTACTATTCAAATCATACCCCAGACTTCACAAGTTGCTAACCAGCAATATTTCACTTCGCCTCTATTTTCATTTGATTAAACATTCATTGGTCTATTGGAAAGTAGTAAATAAATAGAACTGATTGTGCAACTCAAACTAGACCACTGCCTTTGGTTTCCTAGTAGGCAAAGAAAATATGTAAAAGAGCAGCATGGTATTGCCCCAGAACAATAGTTTCCTCATTCTTTTGATTATAAAATCATGCAGCACTCAACATAAAGGAGACTAATATGCCCCCTTTTTTGTGTCATAAACAATCCTAGAAATAATTAGGCTCTTTTATTTGCAATATGCTAGTTTTATAGTTTTTTATATTGCCAGATATGATGAAAATTGTGGAAATTGATTTTCTTGACACCGGATATGAAGTGGCCTATCAAACTTGCATCCATAGAAGGATACCTCTTGAGCCCTTTTTGGAGGAATGCAATCCATTAGAAACCAAATCATTTGGAGAAGGAACATCGAACTTGAAAGGAGCTGTATGATTAATAGGTGCAAGGTTAGAATACATCACATGACATTTCAAAAAGAAAAATGACTCCAATTTAGGCACTAGATGCTTAGAAGGATTCTCAAGTTGAAGGACCACAGCGTTTAAAATCTACTGTTCTAGAACATGTTCAGACCTATTTTAATATGGTAATGGCTATGAGAACTAAAAGCCTTAGGGAATTCATGAAAATTTCCTTGGACATTCTCGCGCTTGAGAAAGTAACCGCCCCTTTTGGCTTCTTTTGTCAGAAAATCATTATTCTGCAGTTGAGCTACTACAGGCATGTGGTGCGTCCAATTTGGCAATGACGCAAAAAGAGACTTGGACATCATGGATACTCCAGAATCCTTGCACATACCATCAACTGCATGAAAGAGATCTATTCTATAAAAGGAGAACCACTTGAAAGGAAACCTAAATAACAAGGACGCACAAGCTCTGTGCAACGATATCAAACAAAAAAGACACAATGCATGGGTCTGAATGCCACAACCATGCTTGACAGGCTTATATCCTAAATTCTTAAATTTGTCCAGGAAGTGAAAGAAAAATGAAAAGAAAACAAAATAAAGCAGAAGAGTTTCCATACGACATTTGAATAGACTGGAAGAAAATAAATCCAAACAGTTGTTCTCTTCTTCATATTCAATATTAAACATATAGAAAACATAATTAAAGATAAAACTTATACACCTGTTCTCTTATCACCACTATTGCAGTTGCCTGCAGTAGGATTACGAATTACCCCACAAATGTCACATGCAGACAGATTCTCATCATTATCATAAGTGCAAATGGAGCAACGCCATTGTTGAGTCCTACTAATTTCTTGATTAGGCTCAGGTGCTTCCCCTGTACCAGAAATAAAAGACAAGCACTTTGTTTATCAAGAATTTATAAAATATCACCATCATACTTAAGAAGCAATTATGAACACTAATTTGCAAATCAAAGCATCTTATTCAGGTAGAAAGATAAACTGAGGAAGAGGATCGTAGAATGACCAAAAGCTATCTCACAGGTTCTGACAAGAACCAGGAAGATAGACGCCAGTCACACCACACAAACTGTAACCAGAGAGAGCCAAGTGTTAATAATATATTCTAGCACATCATGTGATAATGATCAAATTCCCTCAAAAATCTTCTATCTCAATCACACAGTAAGTTCCTTCTTGTCATCTCCCCCGCCCTCACCCCCAGCTTTTTATTTAATTTACACTTGAACATACAAAAAGAACCTTAGGCCAAAATAAAGTAAGAGATATTTAAGTGTTAAAATAAAGACATGCATGAAAGAATATCCATAAATATGCTTTGTTACGAACCGCTTTCCTCCTCATCATATTCATCATCGTAATCTTCATAGTCATCATAATCTTCATCATAATCAACCCCATAATTTACTTTACGGGGCATTTTGTCCTGATAAAAATGAATATAGGAAACTTAGAGATGGAGAAAACTTTGGGTCAATTTAGTTTATCAATATCTCTTTAAAAGTACAACAAATATAAAATAAAAAGCAACAGAATTCACAACCCAAAAGATGTTGCCGACAAAGAATAAATAAGTTAAGGATTCCACATGCCAACCAATCTTCAAACAGGACTAAGATCAAGGACTCAACGATTCAAAAGAGAGATTATATAGAATTTTGATTTATAAAAAGCAGCGACAACAGCGACGATAACTTTGAATCACTGTAGAAAGAGTTAAATTCCGATATCCAAAGTGAGAATTCTTCTCCTCACTCTTCATGAATGAAACTGCGCACAAACAAAAATAAAATTACAGTTTATTTTGAATCTAAAGGCATGTTTATATCGAATATTAAAAGAAATTATTCAATAGTGTTCGAAACCAGTTAATTGACTTAGTGTCAGAAATTTGAGCTGAAGAAAAAATCCATTCCCTGTTCTTCTATTCTTCCCAAATTTTATAAGCAAAAAGAACTGTGAGCTAAATTCATATGGAATCCCACCGACTAATTATTGCAATAATAAATAAATTTGTATCAATAATTTATGTAATTATAAAAATTAGTTAAAATGAGTGAGAAAAAGAAGAAGAATGAGAAGTTAGGGTTCACCTGGAGAAACCGCAGTGATAAAAACAACCGAGATGGTTTCGTTACCCAGTTACTCCTTTCACTCTAGAGATGTGAGCAACCACAAATTATATATAATTAAAAAAATATTAATTAATAATTTATTAATTTAAAAAAAAATATTTATATATATATATATATACACTTCAATAAATTAATAAGGTAAGAGTAATAAATTTTATTAATTAAAAAAATATCGATAAATTAATATTTTATTAATTTAAAAAAATATTTATAATTTAATAATTAATATTTAATCAATTAAAAAATTATTATATTTATTATTTTTATAATTAATTTAATATGAGTGAAATCAATTGAAAAAATATGATAAATTAAATATAAATTAATTAAAATAAAAAAATATTTTTATTAATTAAATATAAATTAAATAAATTGAATAAAAAAAAATATGTAATTGAATATGAATTAAATGAAGAGAAAAAAAAATGTGAGTATGATTGTTTAAATTTAAAATAGTTTTTATGTAAATTATTTCGAAAGATTTTTTATATATTTTATTATTATAATGGCTTCTCATCTAAATTTAAAATATATTTAAAAATCAATTATTTCATATGAAATATATAAAATATTATCCTATATATTAAAAAATAATTATAATAATAAATTTCTGACAAATTTTATTTGAAAGTTAGTTAAAGTATAATATCAAATGAATTAGAGATGATAATACATTTAAAATATTAATAAAATTTCATAAATTTTTATTATAATTCGAGAATTTAATCCCAAAATTTCTAAATACAATATAAAAAATTAGAAATGAGATTCAATTAAATTTAAATTAAAAAAAAATAACTATATACTCATATTTTAATAAAATATCATAATCTATTATATATATAATATTGATAAATTATTAATGACAAATTATTAATTTATAAAATAAATAGGATCATATAACTATGTAAGAATTTTTAAATAGTATTGTCTTATTAATTTATCGAAATTATTAATTTAGATCACCGATCCAAATCAAAACAGAAGAAAATTATTATATAATAGAAATTATCAAATATATATATATATATATATATATATATATATATATATATATTATAATGATAGAATTAATCTTAAATTTATTACTAGAAAAATATGTACCTACCCTTATTATATTTTGATTAAATTTTATTATATGTTTAATTTATCGATTTATCATATTTACGAAAAATGCCTCATGCTCCATTTTTTTTTGTTTGTTTGACATTTTTTGACTCTGCTTGTGTGAACAATAATTATAGGAAAAAAAACTTGTGTTCATTGTTCAATTATAACACTTAAAATAAGGTAAATCTTTATTTAAGCCGGACAACATAGAAAAATATTTTTTAAAATACAAAAAGAAATGTTTTGATTTATAAATTTTTTCCAATTTGTATTTCTAATATATAAATATATATCGTGTATGTATTTTTGTCAACAATTTATTGTAATACCTGGTGTGGTGCAAATTGTTATAACTATTAGTAGCACTTCACCATAAAGTAGATAATTGTATTTGGAATTTTAACAACTATAGTAACAGTATACATTAAAAAATTCACAATGCATTAGCACTACCCTTTTTGGGGCTTTTTCTCTCTCCTCTGATAGCTTTCAAATTAACTAGCTTTAATTTAGTGATATTCAAATCCTACTGAGAACTTAAGTTAAAACCAATAAAAAACACAAACAAATGATGAAGGAGAAATAGGCTAGAAATGAGGTGAAAAAGAATGAGATTATACAGCAGGCTCCAGATTTAGGCAAAATATTTCAATACAAGTGTTATCTCTAAGACTAAAGGAAGACGTAAAACCTGGAGGTCCTCTTATCATGAAGCTTTTTTCCTTTCACTTGTTTCTATACAAATACAACAAAAATCAATACATATTACTTACTCATTTACAACTTGAACAGAATCCTCTCCACAAAGGAAAAATGGTAGAAGCTTTTTGTTGTGGTGTATAATTTAATTCTAACTAAAATGTGCTTGTATTGTTATGCTGCTTCATCAAGTTTTAATCATCTGTCATATAAGACCTTGTCAGTCCACGAAAGCATGAGATCCCGGATAACAGTTGGAATGTCTGCAATTCAAAACCATGAACTTTTCAGAAGCAAACATACGATATCCATAAAAAGATTTGATTCATTGTGCCACAGAAAAACAAATTCAATAAGTGACTTGATATCGAAAAGGTCAATACCTCGTACAACTTCCACAGCTACAGAGGGGATATCTATTTGATCTTCAACCAGTCTATAAACGTCTATAAGCTACAAAACATGAATGGCATTTCAGAATATAGAATGATGAGTTCAAACATTGAGTCAAAAGATTAGCATTGCAGCTTCCCAAAATAAGGTTATTGTAAACATAACAAAAAACAAATTACAAAACCTCTTCAATGTGAAGCTTAGAATCTTCAGTCAGAGCCAAAAGCAACTGTCTGCGAATTCCTTCATCAGTAAAGAAAAGGCGAGCTCCATCTTTAATAGTGTCCGTCAGATCTAGCTTCCTTTCAACCTGCAAATTTCTCGAAGTTTGCCTGCATGCCAACAAATTTTATAGGTAAGTATATGTTCTTCCAACACTTGAGCAGAAACAGTTTCATAGGCTGTGGGAAGATACAGACAAGTTCTTTACTTGCAATGCAGGGTTGCTGCTCATCTTGGCTACATTTTCCTTTGCAAGAACAATAAGGTTTTCAAGTCGTTTCCACTGGAAAACGCCATCTTTAAACAGGACCTGTTAAGTGAATCAGATCATTATTGAGAGATTACAATCTGAGAAACCGCCTAAGGTTGATGCAAACTAAACATGGTGTTTTAGGCCTTCAAACTTAACCCACCACCCAGTCAGTGTTTTTGTTTAGTCCCACTGCCAGGCAGGATGTGTGCCCATTTACCTACCTGGGCTACCTTGTTGACATCCCAAGTAAACTGTAGCTTCTGTTAATCCTAGCACTCTTGCTTGTTTTTTTGTGGCACAATAAAATCATGCAATGCCAAATGTGTACTCTCTGTTGGAGAATCAGTATATTTTTCTTATTCAGAGACTTTAAAATTCTAGGGGCATTATGAAAAAGAATGGATTTAGAAGTAACCCAAAAGCTACCTGGCTGATTAAATGTTGATTTTACGAATATCACCTAGCTTTCCAATTAGACTTCCCCTTTCCAAGGTACACAATTGGTTATGTTTGCTAATAGAAAATTAATTTTAAGGCAGCCAGAGACTAACAGGTGCAATGGAAATATAGCATCATGGTTAATGAAACAAAGTCTGGCCACCACATGCACAAATGATGATGCACATACACTTAGCCTTAAGAAGCCCATGTGAACACAGTGTTCTAACTTGTCAAGCTAGTAGAATATAGCATGTGCAGCTTGACAAGCTAATAGAAAATTAATTTTAAGGCAGCCAGAGACTAACATGTGCAATGGAAATATAGCATCATGGTGAATAAAATAAAGTTTGGCCACCACATGTACAAATGATGATGCACATACACTTAGCCTTAAGAAGCCCATGTGAACATAGTGTTCTAGCTTGTCAAGCTAGTGCAGCCCAGGTGGCAAGTTAGCACCTTGGTAATGTGACAAGTATGTGGAGAACAGAAGCCTAAAATGACACTAATACGCCAAGAATGGATGATAAATTTTGCTCAGTACTCTTGCAATGTTTTAGCGAAGATAGTTTCCAAAAAAGAACTATAAATTCTTTCAGAGGGTAATCATACCCTCAATAATTCTAGAAAGCAACATATTAAAATAAGTTTAAAAAACATAAAACATGCAGTTAGTGCACATTATATGAAAAAAAAAAAACTAGCTAAGAATAGAGTTCAGTTTTCAACCAACCTGTATGAGGCGTTCACGGAGTGCTGGATTTGGGTCTGTTAGCAGACGCTTTGCCACATATGGGTAGGCAACCTAATCAAATGTTCGATGAAACTCTAGATTAGGTAAAACATAGCACAAGGAACGAAGCTTTTTTTTAAGAGTCAAAAACTTAACTAAAGAAGAAACAGATTATATTGTACTGATCTATTATATATGCCCATAAGTTGTAACAAAGGAAACATTAAACAAATATGAAAAGATATAGGAAAAAAAAATATAAGTAAGATCAAGTCTTCACCTCAAGAAATTTAAAATCTGGCTTCAGGGTGAAACAGATGCCCTCTTGAGTCAACAAAGACCGGATAACAAGCGAAAATCGCTCCGGTATACGGATGGGATAATTGTAAACCAACTGATTAAATTTTCCTGCAGTGTATGCAGAATATTAGTTTATGATTATTGTAATTAAAAAGTCTCATAGTGGCAAGGATTTGATTGCTTGGAACCAGATCTCAACTAGAATCAGATCTCAACTCCCTCAGAGTAGTCCACACAAGATTCTTTGGCCATGGATATGGAATGAGACTAAAAATGGGACTGACGAAGGATTGCATCCTACTGAATTTAATGTTAAGAAGAAGATTAAGCATAAAGGATAGTGGACCTAAATACACATTTCCACTAAATGGAGAAGCAGATCCATCGTGCCAGAATAATCAAACAAAATAGATTTAAGAGTGGTTTCAGAAAAGAATAATATGCTAAAATTTTACAAGGAAATAAATTAGAATTGGAAGCAGCAACTGCCACTCCTGACGAAGCAAATGAAAAATAGCAAAGTGAAGTGTTTCATTTTTTTTTTTTTAATATAAATGGATTTTGCAGGGATAATAAAACAGAGAAACCATTTGAAATTTTGAATCGCATACTGATAGCACATGTTGTATAAAAAGTTGAAACACATATGTTACATTGTCTGAACAAATTATTATAGCAAAAACTGTAATGAAGATTACAGGCCATAAGTTAGTGCACCTGTAACACTTCTGAAATTAAAATCAGAAAGTCCTTTCCCAACTGAGTTCTGCCAAATTGCTTCCAAAGCAGGAATTATAGGAGAGACATCAGTCCCACTAGCCAAGAAGCCAAGCCTAGTGAAATCGTTTGCCATCTCAGCATAGTCCTCATTTACAGCATGCACAACAGCATCAATCAATATCTGCTTATTTTGCTGAAACACAGAAAGCAAATAAGTATGCAAGGCAGCAAAAGGCATGCAATTTCGTTGTACACTAACATTATGCAAAGCTCAAGAGGCATTGTCTCCACTGCCAATAAATTTGAGTATATTATTACCTTCAGAAATTGATATATAACTTTCCTTTAGATACCAAATCTAAGAATATGTAAGCAATTAGGCTTTGTTTTATGTAAGCAAAGAATTTTGACCTGCATGTCTTGGCAACAAACATCCTACCTGACTAAGCACAGCAACATTCCCAAAGTCCACATAGGCAATACGCCCATCACGCATAGCAAAAATATTTCCAGGATGTGGATCTCCATGAAATAACCCAAATTCTAGCAATTGCCTCAAAGCAGCACTCACTCCAAGTGTTAAAAATCCATTTACATCAATGCCAGCTTCCTTGATAGCCTGAGTTAAATTGAGCAATATATTATTGCTTGCATAGAGGAAGGGAAAATAATAATAATGCACTTTGATTTTGACGTCCAAACCTGTGGATCTGTGCAACGAATACCATCTATCCATTCCATCACTATAACACGTGAACCAGAAAGCTTTCTGTAAACCCGAGGAATTTTAACAGTAGGATCATCTTTGAAGTTTTCCAGAAAATCTTCAATATTCCGAGCTTCCTGATTTTGACAGGAAACAGAATTATGAGTAAAACATATAAAACAGATCGTATAAAAGAATTACTGCTAAAGGAGAGGGGGAAAAAACCCATATAGTTTGGTTGCTACAAAAATTGATATCTAGTGTCCAAAATGATTGGATATGTTGTGCTAGAAGATAACTCATATTATTTAGGTCTAACTGCACACAGTAAGGATATTAAGGACAGTTTTGAAAGATACCAAGGTGTAATCGAGCTCCTCCAAAAGTTTCTCACCAAATTCATCAACAATCAGCTCAGCATTACATCCCAGTTTCTGTAAGCTGATGCCATTTAGGAAAGAAGCAAGATTTCTGAAAAGAAAAAGATCCCGGTAGATTATGGGCTCTATGTCAGGCCTTTGCACCTGCAAGTACATGATTTACGTTACAAATACAAAAAATTCAGACAAGAATACCAATTTATGCTACTATTAAGCTTCATTCCTGCACCAAACTAAATGAGGATACTTTATCACAAGACAAGTTTGCCAACTATTAACCTCGCACAACCTTAATTGCAACATCCTCGCCAGTGTCCCTTAAGGTAGCTCGGTAAACTTGACCCAAACTTGCAGCTGCTATTGTTTGTGAAGAAATTTTACTAAATACGGCTTCAAGAGGTTGGCCCAGTTCCTCTTCTATAATCTTGAAAGCAACCTATCAAAATATTCAAACTGGTTATGCAAAAAGATGTAATTCAGGCCATAGCATGATACAAGGAAATAGGTCCATTGCAAATAGAAACCAAAATTCCTAATAGAAACAGTAAACCTTTTTTTTTTACCTGATTGGGAAAAGGAGGAACATCATCTTGAAGAATGCATAGCTCATTCATGTAATCTTCTCTAATGATATCAGGTCTATTGGCCAGAACCTGACAAGAAAATCCAATTTAATTTACAGAAACTCTGACAGCCAGTCTAAAACTAATTTTTTTTTGCGGAAACTCAGAAATATAACAATCACGAGAGAAATTGCAATTTAAAAGTATAGAAATCATAATGGAAGAAAATAATCGAATAAATACACAAGTTTGAAGGATTAAGAGAGAAACCTGCCCAGCTTTGATAAAGGAAGGCCCTAAATCGCACAAGAGGTTCCTGAGCTGACGAGCACGATATGGAACAACCTCTTCATCTCTTCCAACAAAATAATCATACATCAAGGCAGACCAGTACAGTCCCAAATTCCACACTATCTCCACTCCACGTGATATTAGAGACAATATAGCCCCTCTAGATTCCAACACCTTATTCTTCACCTAAGTTTTTGACAACATTTACAAAATCAATTTCATATCAACTATTAGATCTAGGAACATCGAGTTCAATCAATCTTAAAAACAAAATGATATAATTACTGGTATGCTCATACTGTCTCGGGAGAATACTTGCGAAACGGTACGCAGACTCCGCGCTCGATGTCGAGCAGCTCCATTGCGTCGTTGGACTTACCTAACAACTGTAAAGAAGCCTTATTCTCGGCCTCAATCGTAGTCACCATGCTCTTATTACTCCTACTGGTTCTGGAATTTTCAGCTGTGGAAGCCGCTGCGATATTCGAAACTCGAATCGGCGACAATCTATTGCTTCTATGAACCATAGAGTACAAAATTTGGGAACGTGTGCGTACATATCTGTGATTCTTAGGGGAGAAAGCTGGTGCGTGTATGCAATTTGGATAAAACAAATCCATAGCCAAACTCAAACAGGCGCGAGTGGAGAGGGAGAGTTGGAGGAGTTTAAAAGTCTGTTAATGAAAGAGTTGATCATGCAATGGAAATGAATGATGACCACAGAAAAAATTAGTAGATATTGATAATAAGTTTTACAAGAAAATGCAAGGAATGGGAAGTGACGGATGCATGTGGGTTTCGAACTTTGGGCCAATCAGCTGAATTTTAGTGGCTCTAAGGGCGTTAACGCTGACTTGTTAACGGTAGTAAGTCCTTCTTGTGTTTATGACATTCTCGTCATTTTCCCGTTATCGGCAGGAAGCGCATAGTAATATTAGGATTAGAGCACCTTTATTTTAAATAATATAATATTTAAAATAAAAAATATTTTCTATATTTTTATAAAATAAAGAGCTATTTTTTTTAAAATTTCAATAAAAATTTATATAATGACTCTTCAAAACCAATTTTTTAATAAATAATCATAATTTAATATTTTTCTCTCTGTTTAATTATTTTTTCCTCCATTTTTATTCATCAATTCCCAGCAAAACTTATCCCTTCTTTTTTCTGTCAGTACAAGAGCACATGATTTTTCATTTAAATTTTATCTCAAGTGTTTTTTTTCATGATTTTCCTCTAATTTTTTTATTCCCTCCATTTTATTTAAAAGTTTCTTCTTCTTTTTTATATAAAACCTGACAGTACTTCATATATGCCTACACTAATATCTGTCTTATTTTTTTTACTTTAAAATTCAACTCCTATCCTTTTAAATTATGCAAAATACTCAATTAATCAATTTAATTCTTGATGATTGTGCTTCAGATAATGAATTGGAGATAATAATGGCTTATATAAGAGATCTGATCAATAAAAGAAGAAAAATAATATTCCACCGTGGTTCAATTCGAGGTCATGCATATATATGGCATGATAGAGTTCATGGTCACCATAAACTTATTCATGACTATTTTGGAGAAAATCTCATATATTCTCTAAATTTATTTCGAAGAAGGTTTCGAATGAATCAAACATTTTTTCTTCGTATTTAATGTGTTGTAGAAGCTCATAATTCCTATTTTGTCCAAAAAAAATGCTATTGGGATTGATGGTTTATTTCCTCTTCAAAAAATTATTGTTGCAATGAGGATGCTTGCATATGGAGTTACTGTAAATTTTGTTGATGAATATGTAAGAATTTGTGAAAGTACTGCAATTGAGAGTTTAAAAAGATTTGTTAAGACTATGATTTCAATTTTTTCAGATAAATATTTGAGGTCACCGAATAAAAAAGATATAGCTAGATTGCTAAAAGAAGGCGTAAGTCATTGATTTCCTGGAATGTTGGGGAGTATTGATTACATGCACTGAAAATTAAAAAACTGTCCAGTGGCATGGAAAGGAATGTATGTTAGTCATGTTCATGAACCAACTATAATTCTTGAGGCTATAGTTTCTTATGATCTTTGGATATGGCATTCATTTTTTGGATTACCTGGATCACATAATGACATAAATATTTTAAAACGATATTTTTTATTTGCAGATCTTGCCGAATGACGTGCTCCACCAGCTAATTACTAGATCAATGGCCATGAATATGCAATAGGCTACTACCTTGCTGATGGCATATACCCCCATGGACAACGTTTGTGAAGACGATTCCATATTCACAAAATAACAAACATAAACAATTTGCTGCAACTCAAGAATCAACAAGAAAATATGTTGAATGAGCATTTGGAGTACTACAATCACGATTTGTAATTGTGCATGGTCCAACACGTTTTTTACATCGTGAAACTCTAAAAGATATCATAAAAGCTTGTATTATATTGCACAATATGATTGTTAAAGATGAACGACATATTAAAATTTTAGATTTTAATTATGAAGGATCTAATATCCATACAAATGTACCAGTTTTACACGAGCACACAACAAAGCTTATGGAATTTATTCAACGTCATCACCATATTAGAGATAGAGATATTCATTCTCAACTCCAACAAGACTTTACAAAATATATATAGAAAATGCATAGAACTCAAAATTTATAGACAAACAATATTATATTGAAATTTTCTTATATGATCCATTTATATATGTTTCTTTATTCAAATTTCACTATCTAAACTATGTAGTATCTAATTTTTTAAGCAATTTATGATTTTCAGTTTTACAAGTGAAAATAAATATCCTTACTTATATAACTCAAAATGAAATAAAAAAAAAGGTTGATTCATTTGTCTTTAACTCCTAAAACAAATAGAATGATTTTCAATATTAAGAACATATGTAAACAAAAATAATTTAAATATAAAAATGATAAAAATGGTATTCAAACTTAATCACATATATAGAAAATATACAAATTTCATAATTTGTAAACAACCCACATTCAATAAAAAATAAACTAAATTCTATTGTTATTGGATCTTTTTGCTATAATATCTCTTTGACGTTGAATGTAAAAATTTGCAAGCATTGTTGACATTCCATTTGTATCTATCAACATGATCCTTTCATCCTCTTTCATTTGTTCCAACTCAAACTTTTCTTGTTCATAAGTCAACCTTTCTTGGTGTTGTGCATATGTTCTTTCAAATATTGCTATCCTCTTTTCATTAAATTATTTTTTTTCTTCTTTCATTTCTTGTAACATAGTCACACATAAATTTTAAGACTCATTTTCAATATATTTATTTTTCCTTTTTTTTTTTTTTTTTTTTTATCCTTTTCAACCTTCCTTCAAGGTGGTCTCTCTAGATCCACAAAATTAGAATTAGGAATATTGTCATCACCAAGTTTCACATACTCTAAAGTTGGAGCAGATGAGAAATTCGGAAAAGAGCTTCTATGTTTACTTTTTACTGACTTTTTAATCATTTTGGTTGGAATCTTAATATATTCCAACAATGCTCAAATTGGAAAGGGGGTTTACTTTCATTCAACTTTTGGTACAATAATTTTGCATGAGCAATTTATAAAATGAAAAAATGAAAATAAAAAATAAAAAAAATGAAATAACTGATATGTAATAAAATTATAATAGAACTATGAAACACACAAACAACTAAATTTAAGGCACACAATTAGTCATCAACATTACTATATTCAATAGATTGATTTATTATCTTAGAAATTCATATTGATTTATATTTTATATTACATAACTTGTAGACAATCACCAAATCAATCATCAAATTCACCAATCATTATATTTCAATAATGCTATCAGACATCCAATTACACCACAAAATTAGTTATCAACATTATTATATTTAAGAAATTAATTTATTACCTTAAGAATCAACCTCTCTTATATTTATATTACAAAAATATTTGTTTGGATTATATATTTGGTAATATCACTAACTGTAACCGTAATGGAAATTCTAAATATCACCATATATATATATATATATATACCAAACAAATGGATAATTGATTTTAAGGTAAGAAAATAATTTATATGTTTGATTTATTACCAAAGATATATATATATATATATATATATATATATATATATATATATATATATTCTCAAAAAAATTGATTTTTTATCTTAAAAATCATTATATTTATATTATATTATATAGTCATTTATTTATATATATACACGTTGATATAGATACAAAAAGAATAATTTAATTTTCAGGTAAGAAAATAATTTATATGTTTGATTTATGTATATAGCTTACTTTGTCTTGCTCATTAATCCCACTTTGATTTATAGTTTCAATCTGTGCATAGCATTCACAAAATTTGTTTGTGGCTAATTGGATCGTTGACCACCGATTCATAAAAAAAACTTGTGACCGCTCTGAAACAAAATTTTTATATTTGTGAAAATCTCACAATCGAGTCTAATAAATCTTGTATTTTTGTTCATTTCCTTGAATTGCATCCAAACTAATATTGAGCCATGCCGACACGATAAGAATATCTTTCTCTGTACTAAAATTGTCACCTTTTGATTTTTTAGAGTTTGGTTACAGTGAAGAAGATATTTGAAATTCTTGGGTGTTCATAAAAGAAAATATATTATTAGATACTGGAATTTGGGTAGAAAATTGAGTATTTTCATTGCAATCAAAATTTAAATTTATATTATTTTGAGAGTTCATGACTTGGAAAGAAAATGGAAGAACTTGACATAAAGAAAGAATGTATATACCCTGCAATTGTATTTTTAATATATATAAAAAAATAAAAATAAAAATAATCAGTAATTATTTTACTTTGAAAACTGTAGAATATTTAATATACATATTAAACATTTTATGTAGAGAGTTGGTTTTGACTCTCCATATATGGAGAGTCAAGCTCCACTCTGTATTTTATTTTTTCAAATTAAAGAGTCTATTAGAATTCATAAATTATCATTGACTCTTTAAAATAAAGATATTTGTAGATTTGAATAGCTTATTAGAGATGTACTTAGTGACAATCCGAAATTAAGTGGTGTGACTAAAAATTCATTTCATCCAATTTTTATAAATTTTTTTAAATGTAAAAATTATATTAATTAAAATGAGAAGTATATGAGAATAATAAAATTTATTATTTAAAATTATATTTTCTCAGTATATTTTTATATCTTATAATTTAAGCGTGAAAAATAAAATAAATCACCCACTTTATGAGTATAATTAAAATAGTCACGCATTTTTGAAACATTACGAAAGAAATAATTTAATTTAAATTTTAAATTTTGAATAAATTAATTTAAATTTAAAATAAATTCTATTAATAATTAATGATTTTAAAGCTCACCTCAATTAGAATGAGCCGAGAGAAAACTGCCGCTACAAAAGCTTCTTAATCACTGGAAAAACTAAATCAAGAACGTGAAATTTGAGGTCATTCTCAAGCATAAAAAGTTATTAAATAAAAAATAATTAAAATTTTATACTAAAATAATTGAAATCTATAAATTATCTGTTTTTAAATATGAAAATTGATAAAATAAAATATATTTAAATTTAATTTTTATTTAACTTTCAAATCCTTTGCCTTTTGAATATGTTTTATTTTTAAATTTAGCTAGAGTAATATTATGAATTAATATTTCATATATTTTAATAAATTTATTTTTTTATTCGATAAAATATTATTAAATTAAATTTTCACATAAAAAGGATAATTTAACATAAAAAGTCAAATTCTAACTAAAAAACTTAGCTACTTGCCAATTGTATTCATATTTAATGTTAATATGTTATAGGTTTTTATTAAAAACAAATAATTTCATCTATTCATATATTAATGGAGCGTTAGACTTATTTTAGCTATATTGTATACTTGTTCATAGATTAAATATGAATTTATAAAATGTTAAATTTTTCATGGCTTGTCAACCTAACTCATAATTATTTATAAATTGAGATTTGTGGTCTGACATTTAAATAAGTTAATTTTTTGGTATATAAATATAATATTAATTTACTTGGTAATATAAAAAATAATTTAATTTAAAACTTGATTCAAGGCGTGCCTACAAAATTAAAGTTAATAAGTAATCTCTCTGTTCATAATAAATGTTTTTTTTTATATATTTTAATTTAATTATTTTATTTTTTAATTCAAATTACATTTTATCTTATTTTTACAATAATATCTTTATTAAAATTATGTTGAAAAATATAAAAATTAATTAAAAAATATAAAATATAATAAAATTATAAATATGAAAATAAATTAAAATAATAAATAAATTATAAAGGTTAAAATATATAAAAAAATTCTTAATAATAGTTTGTAATTAAAACGTTTATTGTGAGATAAAAAGAATAGTAATTATAAAAATTTATAGTGAAGTTTTGACCACCGTTATAAAGTTATTTTGCTATTTTTACTTTTTATATTTTACTTATTTTATTTTTAATTTTTATTCTGAAAATAAAATATAATACTAAAACTTCTTGTATTACGATATCGTATATTTAGAAATATGTTATGAAAGCAAATATATAAATGCATATATATTCTTTAAATATTGCATATATATATATTGTTTATTAGAAAAAATTTATGATAAAAAATATATATATTCTTTAAATATTGCATAAAAAAAAATGAAAATAAAGGGTATATGAAAGTTAATTATTATTTATTAGATATAATTTTTTTTATATATATTAGAGTTTGTACAAATGCATGTACATCCATCTCATACACACACATATACATATATATTCATAAAACAAATTATATAATAATACCATATAAAAAATACTAAATGACAGTAGTGTGAATAAAAATTTATTATTATTAATATAATAAAATTTATTATTATTTATTAGATAATATTTTTTTTTTATTTTTATTATGTATATTAACATATCCATAAGTACATTTCTACTTACTATACATGTAATTAATATTATGTAAATTAATATTTAAAAATTAATTATTGTAAAAATTAATTTTATTAATTTAAAATTTAATAATATATTTATATGTGTGATCAAATATATATATATTAAATTTATAAATAATTTTATTGAATGAATAAATAAAATTTATATTAATTCAACGATTATTTAACATTTAATTCAATTCGAAGAAGTGGCAAAAAATTATTAGGCTATACTATTATTTTGAATTTTGAACATTACCCTTTTAATTCCCCCTAAATTAAATTTATGGAAGCAAAATAATAATCTGATAATTTTATAGGCGGGAATCGCCACTCTTTTGGAGGAAAAGCGGGAACAGAAAAGTCAAAGTGGCGGGAATGTGGAAACGTATCCGAGATACTCCTCGTAACTCATAGGTTCATAATCATAACAATCGCTTTGAACATCTTTTCCATCTAATTTCTGGTTTCAGTAATGTTCTCCAGCACTCAATTCGATGGCCCGTCCGCCTTCTCCGGCGGTGGATTTATGCTCTCCCAGTCGTCTCAGCTCACAGATTCGGCTCCATCTCCTGCGAAAGTAAGTCTTCCTGTCTCTATACCCTGCTTTAAATTTGTATGCTTCTGTTTGGTTGCAGAGAAATCTAGGAAAACAAAGCGAAACAAACCAATTATCTATATGGAAAGAAGTAAATTATCTTTTCATGCTAACTGGAACCAGGAGAAAAAGAGGCCCACTTCAGTCTATTGCGATCTTCATTATCGGAAATAAAAAATCTCTCTCTTTACTGAGTGCTTTCAGAAGTGAAAAGGTTCTGCTTTGTATTCTTATTCTAATTGATTTTGTTTGCTTCCAGACCCGCGATTCTCAGGGTTTGGTTCCGGTGACGGTGAAGCAGATAAGTCAAGCTTCTCATACTGGCGATGAAAAGTCCAATTTTACCATTGATGGCGTGGATGTTACTAATGTAACAATTTCCGTATCTTGTTTATTTCACCATGTTTGTTTAAGTAAAAAAAAAAATAAAATCATGGATCTCTTGGTTGTTTTGAAACAAAAAATAGCCTCCCTTTTCATTTCCAAGTAGGATTTAACCATTATTTTGACATCTTGTCGCTCTAGGTTACGGTGGTTGGAATTGTGTTTGACAAAGCTGCAAAGGTTACAGATGTTGGTTTCACTGTAGATGACGGAACAGGCCGAATTGGCTGTAGAAGATGGTATTATTTGGTCTCCTGACTTGATCTATTGGTAGCAAATCGCAATTAAATATCTTTTACTACTTTCTATCTCCCCATGTTTAGCTTCATAAGTTTACCCTTGACAATTCAAATGTTGCGCTATAACTGGAAAAATGCTAGTAGGAATTCAGATTTTTGGCATTTTTCTATTTTTTGAAACATAATTATAACATATGTTCGATACTTAAAACAGGGTAAACGAGGATTTTGACAAAACAGAAATGGACATAATACAGTAAGTCTTCAGTATTATACACTTATCTTCATGAACTGTTCTTTGATAATTATGTTGGTCAATTGTTAATCTTATTGATTATAATCTCTAACATGGAGATATTCCTTTTTTTTTTTTTTGTAACAGAGATGGAATGTATGTTCGTGTTAATGGGCACCTGAAAAGTTTCCAAGGAGTGAAGCAGTTAGTTGCATTCTCTGTGAGGTATGGGCATAAAAAGTTCTCACAAATTTGATTATCGGAACAGAAACAGTCCTTTTAAGCATTGTGCATTTCATTCAAATCTGAATTCTATTGAGAATTTGAGATTTTTTTTTGTACGTGTAAACCAGATATAGTTTCTGTAGGTGATAGGACTAACCCATCAATGCAAATTAATTGATTTGAATGTGCTTACTTTTTAAATATGAGCAGCTTCTATGAATCTAGCTTGTCCTTTGCATTTAAGTATTCATGTTCTTTTTGTTAGAAGCGAGTTCATGGCTTCTTATGATACCTTAGTTTACTGTTCTTTGCAGGCCTGTAACAAATTTTGATGAGGTTACTTTCCACTTCATAGATTGCATACATACTCATTTGCAAAATTCCAAATTGCAGGTAGATATTAAATATGTTACACTCAAAATAATTTTAAACAAACAGATTGTGCTCCCATATTATGTTATTAGCTAATTGTTTGTGTACTTTCATTTATTGAAGCTGCAAGGAGGTGCCTTGATGCAGCCTCAAGTGGTAGAATCATCTGTGAAGACTCCTGTGCGAAGTGAATCAAATGGATATCAGACATCAACATCTATCCAAGTACGAGATTATTTAGGAAAGATTTTTTTCCATTGCCCTTTCACTATATATGTTTGGCATCACAGTCTTGTTTTCTCTTCTTAGTTCCCAAAGCAGTATGGTGTTGATGGACTAAAGGACACTGATCAATTTATCCTTGACTATCTGCAACAATCTTCAAGCATGTGAGTTCTATGTAAAATTCTTAGTCATCTTTCTTCATATAGCTCCTTTCTTCCAATGTCCACAATGTATAGTTTTGCCTGGTAGATTGTGAAGTGTTTTGAGAAGTACGAGAATTACTTGAAACCTTAACAGTGGTTTATACACATAATTCTATTCTTATATGTTTCTATGCTTTGTGATATGGCTCCAGTAGTACATTAATACACAATGTTCAATGCTTGTTTATTGTCCCCTCCCCATTTCCCAACTTTTCTTGCCCCCCCCCACCTCTCTAAGAAACAACAAGAGAAAAAAGAAATCCAGATGATAGCATTAATAAATTTGGTATCAATCGTTTGGGTTAATTTTTTTTTTCTTTACACTCTCTGACCCATGGTTGGTAGTGCATTTAATTTGTGCGACTTTTTGTGTTTTGGTGGGTTCAAATTGTTACTGCAAATGCCTTGCTATACTAATGATTTTCTGAGATGTTCATGACATTTTTTTTCCACTTACACTTGGCTTACTGGCTAGAATTGCCATTTGCCTCCCTGTGCTGAACTGTTATTTGTTTGCAGGGGACAAGAAAAGGGTGTACACATGGATGAACTTTGCCAGCAACTAAAACTTCCTATGGAGAAGATCAAGTAACCTATCTGTTACTCTCTTCTGTTCCTCTTTCCCATTGGTTAACCAATTTTTTCATAAACTTGGTTGTTTTTGTCAGGGGATCTATTAGATCACTTGAAGACGAAGGCCTGATATACTCTACAATTGATGAATTTCATTATAAAGCAACCTGATGAAGTTGATCTTCAAGGATATTGCCTAGGCAGAATTTGAGACCTCCTAATGAAATATCAAGTCTTTAGCATGGAGAAAATTCGAATTCATTTATGTTCGATGCAACTTTTTGTGCTAAGATGGTGTCCAGCCTTCTACTTTTTGCAGTTCCAAATTATGTTGGGTGGCCAATTGCATCATTTATAGTAAATATATTATTTGACCTGTAAACATTGTCTTATGCTAGATGGAATATTGATTTAAGCTAGAGTTCGAATTTCAATCCAAATTAAACTTAAAAAATTAATATTTTTATAGTGTAGATTCATTTATTTTTCTCAAGGCAAGATTAGTTAATTAACTTTTTTATTAATTGAAAAAACAACACGCAAAGGCAAAGTAATAATCCATTTTTGCCCTTTTCTTTAAACGCCAGTGATAACAATTTTTATTAATTTATTAAATCAAATATTAGTAACTATCCATTTTTGCCTTTTTTTTCTTCTTCATTGGTGAAATAATATTTATTAATGTATTAACTCTATCCCTATATGTTGCATAGTTTTTAGATTTGCTATTTAAAAAAATTTTAATTTCGAGGATTTTGATTCTATCTATATTGTTAAATATTATTATATTAAAGTTTAATATTGTTTATTAATTAATTATAAAAATCTCATAATGATATAGGAATTTAAAATTTTTATTTAAATTTTTAAAAAACTAACCACTAACCTTTTATCTGAGGATTGGTAGGATAAATGAGACTATTTTTGTTTTAGTATTATATATTAACTTTGAGGAACCATTTTTCAAGGTTTTCACTTTTCACCTTGTGCGGTGAAAAGCTTATCAAAACTCTGAAAGCAAATCGTGTGTTCGAGGCCCTATAGTGCAAAATAGCAAGTTAATATCCGAGCGTTCGGATTTTTCGACTATGTTAGAAAGAATTAATGGCAAGTAGAGTTAATTTCATTCCAGATCCTCTGTTTTCTAGTGTATTCCATCTCTCTCTTAAAAATCGAAAGTATGAATTTTGCGTCTAACAAATAACTAATGACATGCAGTAAGTAATCTGAATTTTCTATCTTATTTGATGTTTCACTTTTTTTTTTTTTTTTTAATATTTTAATAATCAATAATTTTTTATTAATAATAAAATATAAAAAAAAATATATAAAACATGAGATGAGATATCAAATGAGACATGAAATCTGTTAAAAAAAAAACAATCTGACATATTGAAAATTTAACAGCTCAACTACTAGTAATACTTATAAATAAAATATGAGATTTCTAAGTAAATTGTATATTGAGCTCGGTTGGTACCTAAAAAGCATTAAGAAATTTTTAAAAATGAATTTACAATGCTTTAACTTTCTTTCAACATGTTTCAATATCATGGAATAATTTTAATTGCTATCAAATTTGCACGCCTAGTAAAAAATTATGGTGAAGCCGCCATCAGATTCTTGAACCTAATTTTTATATACATTGGCCGCTTAATTATATATTATGCAACTATTATTGAATTCCTCTCTTTGCTTGCACAGTTGCATTTGATTGTGATAAATCTCAACCCCAACTCGCCAAGCAGTGACCTGTTCTATCAGGCTTTTAATTCGCTAAGCAGTGAGTTGTAGTTTAATTTTATGTGAAGAGTGTAGGGTACTTGGGGTGAAAGCTAGAGAATTGTGGTCTCATGCCTAAACTGTAGGGAGGTATCTGAAAATATTATACTGCCTTTTAATTGATGTGCCACGTGAGAGATCACAAGCGATGCCCACATCCATTAGGACACGTGCCATCATAGATTTAGTCTTTAATGTAGCAATTCAATCCAGTTCACGTGAAGGCCCATCGGCTCTCACTTCTTTGGGGACCTTATAGAATCATCCCCTAATCAAAACCCCCTTTCAAATTTCAATTCCCTCTAATGATTTCTCTTTCTCTCTCCCCATATCATTACATAAAAAGATTTTCTTTTTCCACCACAAAATCATTTACTGTTAAACAGAAAACATTACATCTCAATTATAAAATCATCAACACAACCAATTAATTATTGGCCACCCAAATAATATTATATATATGTATATTACTATTTTCACTACTTATATTGCTATTATCACAGTTTAATAAATTTATTTTATCTTGTTAATTAGCTGTAATAATAGTAATATATATAGGCTGTGAAAATATATATCAACAGCTGCTAACTAGAGGAGGTTTCTTTGCCTTGTATTTCTTTAGTGTCTTATGATATTAGTCACATTTTGGAATTAATAGATCAATCATTTTATAAAATAAAAAATTTAATTTTCTTTAACCAATAAATAATTTGATTAGATGAATAGAACAAACTAATTTGCTGATTTATTATTATTATTTTCTTTTATAAATTTAACTCCAATTATGAGACTTTAGGTTCTAAAAAGGACTTCTTAATCTTGTTAACCATATCATCATGCAAAATTTATAATTTAGGGAAATGCTGTCATCGAAGTGGATCAAGTAATGGGGCTATAGACAAAAAGGTATAAATTATCCCCTTTCTCTTTCTGTTATAAACATTGCCACAGCATCATTCTGATATTAGCACTAGCCACTGACTGTCTCTTTGCTAGCTAGAAATAGGCAGCAATTCAATTGAAGGCGACACTGCTTCTCTAGTAATGGAACAAGTTCCCTCATTCGTTTTTTTTTGTTCTTTTGGTTAATTTAGCTTACTTGAAAATTTAAACTCGTAACCTTATAGTTATGAAGACGAATCTAATTCTATTACAAAATTAATTAAAATTCATCCATTTATTCATTTTCTCTATAACACGCACACACATATAAAGGAAATTTAAAAATAAAATAACCAAGAAATCCAAGGCAGTGGCAAGACATATGAAGGTGATCATATATATATATATATATATATATAAGATGACATTCTTGTGAGAAACAAAACCAATTTAATAACTTAAACAAATTAAGGAAAACACTACACCATATATAACAGAAAACTCAAACATCCAACACTTTATTTTTATATATAGAGAACAATGAAACTCCTACAGAGAAAAGACAATACCAATAAAAACAACAATGCCGTAAATATATATTACAGAGGAGACACATGCATTCAAGGTGCAGCTATATGTGGAATATGTTAATGGAGGTCCGTTGCTTGCAATATCTCTGACGGGGAAGATATCAGGGCTTTTAACGACAATATTGTATATATGAACAGAACTGAATCTGAATAAATCTCTTGGGAGAGAAATTAAGAAAATGGAAGAGTGTTTCTGGTATTTGCTCAAGAGAAGAGTATGAAGATATAGCTTGCCCCTGTTAGCAAGTGCTCATGTACCTTTCTTCTTGTTGAGGTTTCTCCAATTTGATTTACACCATTTTTGAATACCCAAACACCCAACACTTTATTTTTATATATGGAGAACAAGGAAACTCCTTCACAGAAAAGATCACACCAACCTAAAACGACAATGCCCCAAATATATATATATAGTACAAGGAGGAGATACATGCATGCAACTATATGCAATATGCACACCTAGACATAACTAAAAGGTATTTAAGTGGATATAACCTAAAACTATAGATGCAATATATTAATAGTTAATGGAGGAATATATAGCTTACATATCTCTGACGTGAAAGATATTGGGGGTTTTAACCACAATATCGTACATGTGAACAGAGCTGAATCTGGAGAAATCTCTCGGGAGAGAGATTAAGTCAATGGAAGAGTGTTTGTGGAATTGGAGAAGCTCAGGGTCACCTCCATAATACCTCTCCCAGCCTAAATCTCTCAGTATTTGCTCAAGAGAAGAGTATGAAGATATTGCTTGCCCTGTTGGCAAGTGCACCAATACCTTTCTCCTTGTTGAGGTTTCTCCAATTTGAATTACACCATTTTTGAAAACCCAAACTCCTGACATTGTTAATACAGGATTTTTCTATATATAGAGAAATGTATAGTACTTGTTTTAGAATGAGAGTGGGTTGGCGAGTGAAGAAGGGTAGGGGAGAGGGGTATTTATATTGGGTCATAGCCCACAAGAAAACAAACAGGGGGAAAATGCTCTCCAGAACTAGAAGAGTGGAGTGTTTAGTGGGATTTACAGGAGATGTTATTATGGGACACGTTTGGGTTTGGGTACAGAATCTAGATACAGTGGGTCCATATGGGTTTAATATTAGGGTACAAGGATGCTTATAGGGTGTGATTTAGGGCACATGTACCATCCGTGGGGTTGGTTTAGGAGAATCTTTTTTATATATTTATGTAGTTTTGGAATGCAGAATCTATGGGATACTGGTAATGAAGGTTTGTAAAGTATAATTTCCAAAAGTCAAATCAACAGAAAGAGGCTAGGCTACACCAGTTACATCACGAGCTCTCCACGTGAAGAGAGTGGCAGATATTGGTGAATTTTTCATTTTTCTTTGTTGGTGGTTTAGACAACTGAAAAGGCCATTTAATTTGTGCTTCCTTAATTTAATTTGTTGGTTACTCATCAAGTCATCATTGGGGATTGATCAAAGTTTTCTAGTCAAATCCATTTTTTTTTTTTTTTTTTTATCATTTTGTGCCTAATTAATTCGACCAAAGTTTTTTTTTTTTTTTTTTAAACTTCAAATGCAATTCACCAATGTTAATTTTGTAACAAATTCAGTTCATATATACAGTTGTTAATTAACTTAGTAAATTTAATTCTGATACGAAGCTCTCTGCTCGCCTTTTGAAAATCATTAAATCAGCAATGTGTTGGATAATTTTACTTTTTCTTATACGTACTAAGTTAGCCGATAAACTCATCATCATGCCTTTTCCCAATCAATGTGTGAAAACTTCCAAATACTCCATTTATAACCAGATATAAACTAGTATTTGGTTTCTAGATATTGTGATTCTTCTCTAGTATTTTAGTTGCTTTCTCTTCGAATAGCTCTTTCTCTTGTAAGCCTGTTATTTCAACACAATCTGATCTTCAAATAGTTGTGATATGTTAATCACTATATATATATATAAGCTTACACTACCTTTGTTACCATTTGTAACAGTTTAGATTCAAACCGTGCTAGCTTGACAATACTTTGCAATCTAGGGCTTAAATAATGGTTTAGAATAAATTCCTTTCTTGTTTTCATACCAAATTTAGTAGTTGATGATGACCTACCCAAGTTTTGTAAAATCTTTTTTTTTTTCGTGTAAATTAAACTACGACTTACATTGAAATTTGAGATTCCATATTCCTAAAAATTATTCAAATACAACTAAATCAAAGACACATTAGTGAAAACACCAATTAATGAGTTTTTAATTCAATAATACTGAAACTATTTTTAAAATATGAAATTTCAAGATAGAGTTCCAATAATGAGCTAAAAAAAACTCACATTAGTTAACTTTTTCATTAAATCTAATTTCTTCCCAGCATTCTATTTCACATTGAGATTGAATGGAATATTTGTGTACATATATGTTGGAGTGTGAAATCATGAATCTTTTATTCATAGATAAATATATGTTATAGACCTAAGAAAAATACAACTAAAACTGTAATTTTTATTTCTATTTGCATATATTAGAGTTATAATAATCATTTTTGGAATATAATGAAAAACCATGTGACAGTTCAAGACATACTCATTGAATTACATAAAAATTCTTAAATTCATTATTTTTTTCCTTCTCTATTATAACTAATTTATGAGTGTGTATTATCTGTCCTCTTCATTTTCATCTCTGCTAATAAAGTTGCATTCATTTTCTAAAGTTAAATTTTGAGGGTGAAATACAATAAAAACATATTAGACACAAAAATAAATTTTTCTTAATAATAATAAAAGTTTGATACTTCTATTCAGTATCCGGATTACCCCGATTAATTTAGATCACGCTTTGATCGAACTTATTTATAGGGGTAATATTACTAACAATATTTTTTATAATCTCAGGACTTCGGATTTGAGACCTCTGATACTCTTGTTTAATTAAATAAAGTAGGTATTCTTATTTAATTTGTTTAAGAATGAAAAAAAGAAGAAGAAGAAGAAAGTCTATTGATAAGTAATTGAAGTTTATAGTACTTACAAGAGGACCACAGCACTAGATTTCACTTATCATTATCACATTCTATTTCTTTTTGTTTTCTTTTCAAGAAAAATAAAGAAAATAACATCAAGTTAATTTTCGTTGTTGACAATTTCTACGTAGCCACATGAGATCACATGGGCTATTATGGTCCATGAAGAGGACCTTCTAATCGAAGTCTTGTCAAATCTATCATTCCCATTGTAGTCCTCCACTCCTACTTCGCCATTTGGATATTTCTCATTTTTTTAACTTTTTTTAATCAAATTTCTTTCCTGATTAAGGTAAAAAAAAAAATCCTATGTTTAGTTTGATTAAAACTCTATTTCTTAATTATATTAATAAAGCAATATAAATTTGATTTGATTTACACTAATTTTCTATGGATAAATAAATAGTTGTAAAAATATAAAATTTTGGCTGTAAATAAAATTTATAAATGAAAATGAAAGTGTTAATTCATTTAATCAGAAGGAAAGGAAGAAGGATATATAGAATTGGCAATATTGGACATAGAAAATAGAGTCAGCGAGTGGTCCTGAAAACCTATACACAAATAATGTGTAATGGCTTTAGCAATCCATTCTTAAGAAGAAGGCACCACTTTTGCTTCTGTTGTTCCTCTTTACGCATACCATAACATCTTAATGACACAGACTCGTCACAATTTAAGTAGTTTTTCATTTGCTAAATCCTAAAGTGGTGCCAATTTCTTCTTTTATTCTATTGTTTATTACATCAATTTTTTCGCCTTCAGGAAAAACCAATACACCCTGTCATGCTTTCTTTACTTTTATTTATATTTTTGGATTTAGATGAAGATGTCACCTTCCAGCTTAAAGTGGGGGGGGAACATGTGATTCCAGTTTTCAGTAGAAATGGATAAACTTAGTAAGAAACAGCTTTTGCATATTTTTTTTTGTCTGCTGAATTTAATTTAATATTACTATTATTTCTTAATTGGGAGAGTTTAGTTTAGGGCAAATGACTCTAAAAATTACTAAATTTTGAGATATCTGTATTCAACTGAAAGATTTAGGCTAAAAATTCATTGAAATGGTTATATATGACATATGAAAGTCGCGTCTACTATGTGACTCAATGCGCCACTAGCCCATCTTGAGTTAAATTATCAACTCCATTTGCTTTCCTAAATTTGAGATAAGTGAACTATGTTTTACTCCATTGATTTGATTTTTTAAAAATTTGTATATGTTATTAAGGTATATATGAATCAAATGTCTATCTAATAATTATCTTATTGACCTTCTCCATTTTAGAAATTTTAAATGTTTTAAAAATGCATGTAATTCAAATTTGATGAATGATAAAGAAATGAATGAGGTGGGTTGACCAGTTTAAGTTACATCAGTTTCCCATATATCAAAGTAAGATAACAATGATAAGTGTGTTTACAGCTGTTTGAATTTTGGAGGACAAATTGAGATGAGCAAGAATTTCCATTTATTATCTTTTCCTATTTTATTTCTTACAACATTTTTAAGAAGAGGATGCGGTGGGGACAATTCATCAAACACTACAACAAATCTTATCAGAATCAATTATCTAAAGCTGATTGTTGCCGCACTTGTAACTGTTGCCCTACCCACAATTTCTATTTCTTTCTAATTTCTAGGTTTTTCCATACACCAAATTATACCCATCCCTTAATTTAAGACAGTAACACAATACATTAGTTTATATGGCATATTCGAAGAGTAACTTGGGAGGAAGAAAAACTCTTTTCAGTGGCAATTACTGGATCTTCAATCCAAGAATATAAGAATAAAACACAGGGTATAGAAAAAGGGCTTCAATTATATAAATAAATGATTGACTAAAATTATAAATAAATATTTTTATAGCAACATGCATTAATCAAATTTTAATTTAAGATTATTGTTTGAGGTATATAAATGTACTCAATCACATTTTAATTAAGTAATCTAAATGGAATTATACAGAAGGGCAGCATTAGTTAAAGCCGACAGCATATATGTACTCATAAACATAATATTAGTCTAATAAAAGCATTATTAAAGTTAATTAAGGGTATTAGATTAGGTATTAAATTGAATTAGAAATCTAGTTTAATGGAATATTGCAAAAGTTCAAAGGGAATGGGAACAAAAACTAAGCTGGGCTAGATACCTAGCTAGTTCTAGATAGTTTGTTAATATTAGCAATCTCCCATTCAATAAGAATAAATACTTAAGTACTATGTGTAATGAGAATAGGGGGAATTTATTCTCTATAACTAACTCAATTTTATTAAAAATCTCTTTCAAGTAATTTTTTTTTTAATTTTTAATTTTTAATTATATTTAAGAAATACTACAAACCATACCTATTAAAAAGTTATTATAAATTAATAAAGTATACCTCTTACATACCAAAACATATACTAAAAATATTTATCTGATAATAAATTCAAAATCGATTCATCTCTTCTCAATATTAAAAAAATAAAATAAAAAATATACCTCCTAATGTCTATTAGAAGATGTCATTCACTTTATCATTTGAGAGTTAGAATGAAATGAAACAACAATTATCTCATATTTGAGAGTTTAATTAATTTAGATTAGAAAAGATATTAAGAGATTAATTATTTTCTTAGACCTGTATTTTATTAGAAGATATTCCTTATTAATTACTAAAAATAGTTTTTAAATAATATTATTTTGTCCTTAATAACTAATAACTTTTCTTTTCTTTTCTTTTCTTTTTTTTTCATCTCATTGATTAAAGATTGTTTTTTCTTCTCATGCAAAAAAAAAAAAAAGCCTAAATATTTTGTTCAAAAGTTATGAAACATGCATGATCCCTGTTGGTAAAAATAAATAAATAGTACATCTAATTTCAAATCAAAATGAAAATGCATATTTATATAGAATAATCAATTGAGTTTTTTTTATTACTACTGAATTAATGGTTTATAGAAACCCTTCTAACTATTCTAAAATAGATGATGAGTATATATATAGAGAGAGAGAGAGAGATTAAAAATACGAGATCACTCCACTTTAAAAGAAATTGGAAGGCCCAAAGTATGCTCAAGTTAATTGGGCTCAAGCATCATTTGACTAGGAATAACACAGAGAAATTTAATCGTTTCATTAGTTTTGCATATAGGTTAAATAAATAGCATTGATTCAGCCTGAAATACATAGATGAAATCGAAAATTTGAATTTATTTCCTTCCTTGTAAATCCAATTAATTTGCTTTCTTTTAAATTCTCTTGAAACAGATGTTAGTTTCTTTCAATTCTATGGATTTGGTTTTCCACAAACCTTCTTCGCCATGTCCATTCATTCAAAACCACCTACCGATCTTTACTAGAGGCAGAGAAATTCACTCTCAGCCCTCTAAATTTTAAACATGGTATATCACGTAAAAATCTCAACATGTATAAGAAGGCTCAACTCTCTTTGTATCAAGCAGGGAATATCAATAAAAAATAAATAATTCCAACAGAAAGGCCATTTGGAATCCACTTATTTTCACTAAAAATGGATTCCAATGCCTCTTCTTCTTTTCTTTTTCTTCTTCTTTTTTGCATCTTCTCTTCAAATTCAACCTCTATGGCCTTCAATATAACAAGGCTTCTTTCAAATTACCCTGATTTTAGCACCTTTAACAGCCTTCTCTCTCAGACAGGCATAGCCCAGCAAATAAACAGCCGTCAAACCATTACCGTCCTTGCCGTCGATAATGATGCCATCGGTGATCTCTCTGGTAAACCCTTGGACGTGACAAAGAGAATCTTGAGCGCCCATGTGATTCTTGATTACTATGATGAAACAAAGCTAAGAAAGCTTCAGAAAAAGAGCAACATTCTCACCACATTGTATCAGACTACTGGCATTGCAGATGATCAACAAGGGTTCTTGAATGTTACTAGGACTGTTAATGGAATCATGTTTGGTTCTGCTGCTAAAGGTGCTCCACTCACCGCATCTCTTGAGGAAGTCGTTGCTACGCAGCCTTACAACATTTCTGTGCTCAAAGTTAGTGGTGTTATTCAGACTCCAGGGATTGAATACACGTCTCCTCCACCACCTGGTGCTCCCAAGAAGAAGGCTCCTACTCCTGCCCCAACACCAGCTATGACACCTGCCGAGGTTCCTGCACCGGCTGCTGATGGACCAGCAGCCGATGATGCACCCACCGAAGCACCAATAGAGGCTCCTACTCCTGCTGCTGATGCTCCAGAAGCTTATGCACCTATCAACTCTCCTCCAGAGCCAAACTCACCAGAAGCAGATGCTGAGACTCCGGCTGTAGCACTTGTTAATCACTCAGGTAATTCACGGATGCATGTGGGTGGCGGTGTTGCAGCAGTGGTGGGGTTGGCTGCCTACATGATGGGTTTCTGATAAGCTTAATTTTGAGAAAATTTAAGGAGAAAAACTAGCAAATAACAAAAAATGGAAAATGAAGGATGTAATGTACTTCCCTTCAATGTATGATCCTCGTTTAAAGTTTTTTCATTTCTAAGGATGACCCTCCAATTGTTTTATTATTATTAGAACCGTGGCATTCTTTGCTTTCGTTTGAATTGAATTTTGCCACAGATTAGTGTTGATATTAACGATAACTTAAGGATCAACAATTTTCACTTTTTATTTTCACAAGTTTTCCATATTCAACGTGCCAAAATATCTTCCAACTATACTTCTATCTCATGCTAGTTAATTCTTGATGTCTTCCCCATTAAAATTTTCCCAAATACTAAAAAACACAGATTTAATTCATCTCATCAAGGATAGAAAAGAAAACTTCAAAACAACCAGTCCATTATTGTTAAGCACAAAAGAATCATTTTGCAGGTTCTTCCGTTAAGAAGACTAATGGCTGAATAAATCACTAACTGCAAAATTTTCAAGGCCCATTTGTATGTCTACCTTTCTCTTTAACTTTGATTTTCAAATGCACGAAGAACCCCCGATACTTTACTAAGGTTACTAAGGCAGCGTCTCAAGCCTCGACTCCCACTCCTAAGTCGCAACTTCTAGACATCAAAAAGCAACCAGAAATACAACTTAAGAATCACTCTGGTTATTAGGAATGTAAATCTCATTTCAAGCACTTCAAAGTAACCAGGAATGACCGACATGATCATTTTTCTTTCTACAGTAGAAAATAACCTTGATTCTATGTTTCAGTAACAAATTAATAGACCTGAGCTTTGACACACAAGTGCAATTGCACTTACAAATCATATTGATGACTGTATAAAGACAATCATGGCAATAACGAAGGTGGTCAAATTCATTGGGAGACCATTTTACTTTGCTCTGACTAACAATCTCATCATATGCTTGTCAAGGACCAAAAATTATTTTTTTCAAAGAGATGATGGCCTTGACAGTATCAGAGCAACATTGAAACAACAAATATAAGCATGCATGGAAAATCAACAGAACTGAGTTAAAGAAGTTTCCACTTTAGAGTTTAGAATCATGTTAGTTTGGTTAAATTCCAACTCCACAAAAGACTGCTCTGCAACCAAAATACACCTGCATGCATTGGCACATCATTTGATCTTCTGAATTATATCTGAGATGACTTTGTCCATGTCAAGATTCTTCATTGATTTAAATGGCCGTTCCATGTCCTGCAAATGTTAAAGATACAGGCAACATGGAGACTACATCAGGGAACATGAGAGACTTGTGGAAATATTAAAAAACTTTCAACAGAAAGATGATGTGAAGGTCAAAATCAGAGCAAAACATTTGCTAAAGAATGCAACAGCAATATGCTTCTAGGTTGAGAGGAAACGTCTAATGTCCCACACCTCCACACTATAAACAGGTGAGGCAAAATTCCAATCCTATCAGCTGACCTGCTTTAACTGAACATGTCCAAATAGGCCACAACAGTAGAGTAGCAATATTTTGGGAATCCCACATGATTAACGAGTTGATATAAAGGTAAAGATCCAAGCAACAGAATGTTTTAACATTATGATATCATTATTATCAAAGAGAGTGTTTTAACATTGCTTTCAGGCTATCTAGCACATGATAACTGTTATCTAACCAGTTTGGTTCAACTCTAGGATATACAAACTTAACACAATTCAGCAAGCCTAGGCCGAAAGGTTAACAATATGCTATAAACAATTTCAAGGTTGAAACTCAAACCAGAAATGTGTCACCAGATAATGCTGTTGTTAGTTTTACCAGAAGAGTGATGAACTTCTCTCCACCTTCCTCCCGTATTTCAAAGCATCCCCTTCTAGGCTGTAAAATAAAAAAGCATTAATTGGGCGGAAATGTTAAAACAATAGATAAAACTGAAACATGAAATTCACGTAATATGCAAGTAAGAAGCTATTCCCTGTGCAAAATACACAGGCTTATTTCAGCAGTTCTTTATATAAGCAGCCTTACTGTTACTGAAGAATTTATTTAACTAGCACCAACAGGAAACACTTGATACAACTTGGAGAACAAATACAAGTCCAGCCATGTCAACCAAAAATGATTACATATGCATCTATGCATGAGTGGAACTTTTCAGGAGTTGAATTCACACAACATATCAGTGGCCAACTCCACAAAACATCTTATTGAAATACATATATGGATTTGGCAGAGTTTTGCACAAACAAGCATTCATATACTTTCAACAACAGAAAACATATAGATAAAAAGCATCAACATCCAAAATGCCTTTACAGAAGAAATGTTCAAGACATAAAGATCCTTGAATTTGGTAACATATCCACAGAACAATTCAAAATAAAGTTGAATAGCATAGTCTGACCCAGCAACCAAGCTCAGAATTTGCAGCACTAAAAGAAAAACATATTAACAAATGACTTTGAGCTTTTAAATGTTTGACTTCGCTAGCAACTTCATGCAATAGAGCAATCTGATGAGAATGAGGTGCAGCAATTCAATGTGCTTATACTCACTTATGCACATTAGTATTATATTATTTAAAAGCCAATGACATCTAAAGGCTTTACTAGAAGAACATGAGGCAGAATAACAGATTCAATTGTAAAGGTGCTGCAAGTAAAGCTAATAACAATGGCAAACATACCTTCTCAGGGTTAAGTAGCACAGTGATACCAGGAACAGCATTCTCCAAACCATTTTTCACCTGTGTAGCTCTTGTCTTAAATGAGTTGCACTGTTTGCTACAGCCAACATCAAATTAATTATATTTAACATATGACTGAATGATTTTTTGTCTTAGAAAAACAGCCAGGTACATGCAGCAGAATTTTTCACTCACATCCTTCTATTTCAAATGTGAGATTATTCAGAAAATCCAAATTCGATCAATAAAGTCATTCCTCAACACTACAAGCCAATTGCTATATGCTAACAAGAAATGTTTAAGGCAGCTTGCATAAATTTTTATATAATGCCCTCTTTTTTAAGAACTCTATTGTATCAACATGAGGTGAAAATTGCTATGACAATGTTCAAAATTATAAAAACAGGTTTGAAATCTGAACACTGATAACAGGCTTCATAATCTATCCAGTTTAAGATGGAGATAGTCATGCTTCTGCAAGAAACATCAAAGACAACAAGAACCACCAGCCACTTTCCCTTTTTCTCCACAAACAAAAAAAGGGAATAAAAAGAAGACAGTAACTCCATCTCCTCCCAACATCTTTTTCTACCCATTATTTGTCCCACATCATGCGACTCAAGCTTATCTGTTCAAACCATTCCCCTCCCCTCAATATCTTTCTCTACCCCTTTCCTTCAAAAAAAAATAATAATTAAGGATTGTAAAACCCCAAACATCGCTCTCTTTTTCCTCTTTTGTTTTAACCTTTCCACAATAACCAAACAGGATTTAATAGGAAAAAAAAAAACAATAGCAATAACTAAAACGCTAAATATTGCTAGTTGAAATAAGCCTGGTTGTATTCTTGAACCAGAACAACAACAAACCCTGAACCTTTTCACGTTTTCCATATTAACTTCAAATCAACGCAAGGAACCACAAAAACAATATGTGCTCCCGCACACACACAGACAGAGGCTCTCACGAAATAGGTAAGCTGAGTTACTCTTTTACTCCAGGAAACAAAAATTCTTCATCTGCTTAGCCCTAATACAGCCACTTTGTTAGACATATCATATTAAAACCCTAATTCTACTGTTATTTGCCTTGTCCAAGTTATAATCGTTCTTATACTCGAAATCAAATGTAGCAGACGCTTAAATTTCTCTCTCTTTCATTTTCAATAGCTTTCTCATACGAAAAAGAGAAAACTCACCAGTGTTCAATCACAATAGTCTTCTTAGTCCCATCGTCAGTGCTCTCCTCCTTAGGCTCTTCTTTCTCTTTCTCTTCCACGTTCTCTTTCTCGGTCTTGATCTCAGTCTCATCTTTCACTTCAGGTTCAGGCTTCACCTTCTTCTTTCCCGCTGCTTTTCCCTTTTTTGCCTTGGGCAACTCGGCCGGTGGCACGACCAAGTTCGAGTTGTCTCGCCGAGTCGAGCTCCGCGTCACCCTCGTCGACGTCGCTGAAACGGGCTTCACTGCCTCATCTTCACCCTCGGCCTTTCGCTTCTTTGGCGCCATCGAAGTGGGGGGCAAATGTCCGTACAGATTAGCTTTTTCTCAACCTTCTCTGTCTATGAGCGCGAATATGAGAGAGAAAGAGAGCGCTCTTGTACATAGCATCCTATTCGATTTCCCGCGCTTTCAATTTAGTGAATTTCGAATGGTCGGTCTGGATTGAATTGGCGTTACTTGATCTTTGATGGGATGTGACTCTAGGGAATTGGATAGGATGTGATTGGAATTTGAAAGGCTGGGATCGTGCCACGTTCCAAATCTTTGGCTGTGGGTTTAGGGATGCTGACCAGCGAGGCATTTTCAGATATACCAATTCAATTATGTAAAAATAAGATATTAATGATTGGATTTGGGAGCATTTTGAATTTAATTTTTACATATAAATTATTAAATGCTCTCTTCATCCCTAAAAATAGTCTATCTTTATTTATTTTTTTAATTATAATCCAATTTCTTATCTAAAAATATACTCCCTATTATCTGAGAAATTAGATAATAATTTAGGTATAATTATTATTAAATCCTTATATTTTATTATATTATATTAAAAAAAAATTGAAATTTTTAAAATTATATTAAAAAATTCTTATATTTTAATTTTGTTATACTACGAAATATTTTTATCTATTTTTATTTATTTTTTCATTAGTCAAAATTTAAAAAAATCAACTTTTACTTAAAATATTTATTAAAATATCCAAAATACTTTTATTTTCCAAAATATTTTTATCATTTACCTATCTCAAAATTCATAACCACATTATTTTTTTTCTCATTCCAAATGGAGTCCATCCAACAACACTTAATTCGTCATTAAAATTACATTTTCTCTTTAAATGAGTCTAAAAAACACATCTTTATATTTAATTTATATATTCAAAATTTATTTTGTGAATGTTAATTCCAAAAATCATACTTAAATCAATAAAAAAAAATTCCAAGCTAATCTTAATTACCACAACCATTATTTCTAACCACCACTCACCCATACACTACTGTGATAACAATGGTGCTCACCTCAGCTCACTTCATCTTTTAGTGTTGCTTCATCATAATCTCTACCATCATAGTTGGAGCAAATAGTAGCGGCGGATAGCAACGGCAGGACGGCATGTGACAGAGCACACCTTAACTCATCATCCTTGGAGCCTAAAAAGAAGGAAGTAATTGGGGATTGAATTATGAGTAGTCTCTATTTTAGAGATGGGTTAGGGCTTAGAATTTATGCCACTGTTTGAGTGAAATAAATGGATCGATTAAATAAGAGAGAATTGGTTAGGGTTTAAAATTTCCGCCATCTTTATTGAATTTTTGCCATCACAAATTAAAATCAAAATATAATTGAGATATCTGCATTTATTTCATAAAAAAATTACTAAATTAGAGTATAAATTTAGTTTGATAACGAATTCTGTGGATTCATAGATAAATCTGAATCAACCATCATTCATTTATACTGTTGTATCAATTGAGCTAGAAGCAACACGACCAGATGTGAAATTCATCGCAACAACAGCATCAACGAGCGTATAAAGGAGGCTCTCAACTCTACTAAAAATCGAAATAATCTATTTGCTTATTTCACAAATTTTGCTTTACTGTTTGGTTTATGGGAAACAAAAGGAATCTTTTAGCATTTCACTTTATTAGGTTTTTGAAACAAGAAATAAAAAATATGGATCTTTTAATTGTTGCTTCACAAAATTATAGGTAGCAATTGTAGTGAATTTCAATTAATTTTTGTTTAAATTTTTAAATAGTTTAAATAATTTATATTGCATATTATTAAATTTGGTGGTAATAGTGGTGGTGATGATAATAATATGATGTGATTGAAATTGATGATATTTAAATAAAAATAAACGGTATTATAAATTTTGTGTAATATAAAAAGTTTAACATAATTATTATAACATATCGTCGCTTTATAAAAAACTACTGAAATACTAAATACAAATCAAAACTTTTTTAGCATCAAAATTAAACATAATAATTTATTTAGCCAATTCCAATATCAAGTTTTAGATACATCCTTAATTAAATTTGAATGAAGAATTAATTATCTGTGAACTCTTTCAATTTTATTTTTTTTTTTAATTTCAAGCATCATACGTTCTGAATACTTATTACTTTCATGGAGATCAAAATCTTCAAAATTATATTATACATAAAAATAATCAATTATCTGAGTAGTAGTAGGAATTAACATGTTTCCAAGTGAAAAATGTTTCTTTACCCAAATTAAATAATTTGCTAATTACCTGTCAATATAGCTAATATTTGTGAACATCAGATAATTGTGCAGTCAAAGGTATGAAGTAGTACACAGCTGAAAAAATAAACAAAAAAGGGAATTAGGCATATATACATATAAAGAGAGAACATTTGTATATAATTAATTAAGAGTTAAGACTAAGGAATTAGCAATATATATGCCTATCAGAGAGCAAGACAAATTGTTGGTTATCAGGATCTGCAAGTGCATGTGCCAATAGTCTCTTCTCTGCATTAACCATAGAAATTTTTCCCCATTCCACCTGCAAGTGTTTTATTTTTCAAGATACATTCATATATATAATTAAAAATTAAATTTGGATAAAAAGATTTAAGCCTCATCAGTATATCAGAACTTGGTGTTTTTATCATGATTTTATATAATAAAGAAAGTAATTGAATCACAAACCTTGTCACTGCTAATGTCTCTACCAATAAAATAACGACTCACATGAACAGTTCTTTCTCTAGATGCATGCACGTATACGGTGAATCTATCCTCATGGCCCTGCGAGCAACAAGTTAATTTATTATAAAGAAATTAAAATAGGTAATTAAGCAAAAAATTAAGAAAGGCTGCTTACATAAAAGAATGTATCCCATAATCTCTCAAATGATAAAGGGCCTGGAGTCAAAAACAGGAAAGCAATTTTGGGGTTATTTGATTGAATGGAAGGTGCGTTGAGGATTTCCTTAATCACAACTTGAGATGCTATCTCATCGTCAGTTAATTCTCTAAAATGAATAATCTGAGGCTTTTCGAACCAACTACAAGTTAAAGAGAGAAATATATAGCTGCAAGCTGGAGAGGTTCCTGATCGATAAACTGAAACTGTTATAAAAAATATGCTCACCAGAGAAACCAATGCTATTATTCATTTTTGTTTCTTCAGATATTGTGGCCCGTGTCTATGCCTTGGCACTGTAATTTATAAACTCTCTCTCTCATCCTCTGCTTGTCATGATCAGTTCATAAATTCAGATAATCTACACTTTCTCAACCAATGCCATCAAACTGATAAACACTTAAGATCTATTAAAGATAACAATAATTAATTGCTAATTAAAAAATGAACTTGTAGGTTTTTCCCATTGTCAAAGCCATAATTTGTCTTTCTATTCTGTTGTTTACGACACTTTAAATTTTTTCATTCCTTTCGAATATTATACATTTACAAAATTCTAAAATATGACTCACAATGCTTAATTAAGAAATTAAGTTAATAATTTGAATATTCATAAAATGAAGAAGGGACAGAAATCACGAACCTTATTAACAATAAAGAAGAGGATTAACGAAAAAACGAAGTTGATCTCTGAGATTAACCATGGAAACCTTGAATTTTAAATGCAGAGATCACAGTATTAGAAGATGTAATAGAATGGTAATTCCTAATCATTAATTACACTGATAATAAAGCTATAATAACTTGATAATGCTCTATTATCGCAGGGCTTTTTATTTTGGTAAATTTTCCACGTAATTAGTTTCAATTTCATGTTCTATTTTTGACTTTTCATTTTGTCTTAAGTTCCAATTCCAATCATGCCCTCTTTCGCGCTACTGTTATTGTTGTTCTATCAAAATTCAAGCAAAATACATCCATTTTTTACTGGCTAAAAATAAAGATATTGTTGAATTTTAATTGACATTTAATTCTGTTATGGAGCCAGAAATAAGTGCTTCAATTTTTTATAAAATAATTTTAATTGACATTTAATTAAATTCATAATCTCTTCTATTTTGTCTAAGGTGTGGATAGATTTTGAATTGATTGAAAAAATTTGGGAATTTTATACTCTTGTTTTCGAACAAAAGCTAATGAATTCAAATATTAGACAGTGTATCGCTGACTAAAGAAGGTCATAAAGAGGTAGCTGAAGTTGCTCAGCGATTGCAGCAATTTTGTATAGCAGAACCAGTGAAATGTCCTCGTATCTTTGGAGGTAATAATTAATTACACTAATTCCAAATAATAAGTGTTTAATTATGTTGTTATGAGAGTTTAATGAAATGGAGTGAATTCCTTAATGCAGAGTGGGAGATGTGGTGTACTGTTGGCCAGGGGGGGTGGTTATAGGAGTGCTTTGGGCTGTTTTGTGTTTAGATCTAAGGAACAAGGCGTCCTCTTCTCTTTTGGGGTTTCTTGATAAGAGAGGTCTGTCTCCGAGGTAGGCCAATTAATCTGAAATTTGGCTATCACTGGGTTCTAACTCACTTTCAATACTACCGAACAAAATGCTTTTATACCTTGCGGATACAATTCAAAGGATTCTCAGTCAATAGGTGAAAACTTTATAATCTACAAATGCTGTCCACTAAAGTTTGTTGTTTTTTATTCACAAACTCAATTTTAGCTCCACTGGAAAGATATTTTTGATATGCTACTGCTAATAGGTTACTATTTGAGTTAAACCTTTAAAAATAGGCATTGATTTCTGATCTAAAGGTTATAATTACCTTTCTTGTTGAATATTTCAGGTAAATTGAAGATTTTGGATGGAAGTTGGATTCAAGTTATATTTGAGCCACCTGAACTGACGGTTGGAGCAATGAAGTTCCAGTATGGTGGTAAAAGTGAGGTTAAGCTGCAGATAACTTATATTAAACGACAAGATTAGGTTGGGAAAGGGCTCTAGAGGTTCTTTATTTGTTTTTCAAAGACGCAAATAGATTATCTGCTAGTCTCTTGTTGGTGGGAACATATTTATTTCCAGAACGAGCTCATTTCTTGATCGCCATAAAAAATGGAATAATACGTTTTGCAAGTCTTATTGATGTGCTCTAGATAAATCACAGATACTGTTATTTCGTTTTCTTCTTCATGTGTCAGTTCATATTATGATTTGTTTGGTTTGTAACAGCTCAATTTATAAGTAAAGCATATTCATAGGCAGTAATTGCAAATATCACATTAACTGTTACTAAGATAGAAATAAAATAAGCTTTTTCAAAATAATTGTATTACTTTTTTCTTGACGGGAATGCATAGAATGAGAATCTCCTATATAAAAAGTGAGTTATTTTTCCCTTTATTGTTAAGCCTTTTCAGTCATTGAAAGGAGAATTTTTTTTTTCTCTGGCATCTTATCTCTGGCATATTATGATTCTCGCTGTGTACGAACAAGAATATAACATACATAAAGCAGCAAGATGAATCTATGTTTAACAATCTCCCAAACTAAAAATGAAGTGGAGACTTGAGATTTAATTAAACGGACAGAAGATTATTAGAAGGGAACTTAATGTTGATGGAGAAGAAGAATAAGGCACTAAATCTACAGAAACTTTATTCATAAAAAAACTTTAACAACAAACAATCTGGTGATAGAAGCATAGCTACCTATGATGTATTGTATGATAACTGAGAAGACAACTTTGGACACAGTCGTAGCAAAAGCACGTGGTATGCAATTACCACTAGAGTAATGTTGCCTCTGCAAACTGGGTAAGTTTCTGCTACATATGGGCAATAACTTATTCTACCTGCATTCTTACACAAGCACTTCAATATTATACCTAAATACTTGAACAAATACTTGAAAAGAAAAAATCAACTATTGATTCTTTTCCGTTGTCAATAACTGAGAGAGCTTCTCCCTCTTCTGACACATCTGCCCTTAACTACGAGTTAGTAACATTCAACTTGTCCGTCCTCAACTATTGATTTTCTTTTCCTTTGTCAACTTAACAATCATGCTTGACATTTACAGACCAAGCTTTTTTGGTCTCAAATAGGTGGAAGAGCCTTGTCACAGCCCAGGCATTGAAACTTGCTGCTGTTGTTTTGCCCTCTTTTGCCTCTCTCTACCAATTGCTCTCTCTCTCTACTTCTGCTTGGTCTTTCCTCAAATTTTCCATTTCCTCTTCCATTGCTGTTTTCTCTTCCTTCTGTCTTTTCCTGTGCTCCAACATGGATGTATCTGATTCCTTCACAGAAAAAAACATTGGCCCCAAATCAAAGTCTAGCAAGTTGTCAATTTTGAGAGACTTGAGCAACAAAACCACATAACCAAGGTCGGTCCTTTGGATCTCTGGCACTGGACTGGGAAGCATTTCATTTAAATATGCACTTTCTGTATAAAGCCTATAACATGTGCCTGGGCCAGTTCTACCAGCACGTCCAGCACGCTGATCAGCAGCAGCACGACTAACAGGAAAAACTTGGAGAGCATCCATACCCATCCTAGGATTGTAAACTTTCATTTTACCATACCCTGTGTCAATAACATAAAAAATTCCATCTACCGTCAATGATGTTTCGGCAATGTTGGTTGCAACAATGCATTTTCGGGCCCCATCTTCAGCTTTCTGGAATATTTTTGCTTGCAAATCAGCAGGTAATTGGGAGTATATAGGCAGTTTTAAGAGTTCAGGGACTGCTTTCTTTGTGGAAGAGATAAGCTGTTCCATGCACTTGGCAAGGGCATAACAGGCTGCTTCAATTTCATCTTGTCCGGTCATAAATGTCAGAAAATCGCCTGGAGTCTGGTCATAAATATCAGAAAATCGCCTGGAGGACTGGTAATGTGAATGGTCATGGCTTGCTTGACTGCAGCTTCAACATAATCCTCACAGGGACTTTTACTGTATAAAATATTAACAGGGAATGTTCTCCCTGGGATGTGGAAAATTGGAACACTGCCACACAATTAGAAAAATAAATTTTGTATTAAAAAATTTGCAATACAAATGGATGCAAGAATTGATAGCAAAAGGAATGTAAGTTACCTTCCAAAGAAATTGGAAAATTTCTCAGCATTTGGAGTTGCAGATGTCACGATGAGCTTGAAGTCACGACGCTGGGCAACCACCTTTTTCAATATCCCAAACAACACATCTGTGCTTAGAGACCTTTCATGTGCTTCATCCATGACTATGACCCTGCAACAAAACCATAAAACTAAATACCTTTTTTCTTCCAGGAAAATAATAGGTTGCTCAAAAACAAGATAAAAGAAATTAACTTCTTACCTATACTTGTCAAGATCAGAATCTTTTAGAGTTTCACGCCAAAGCACTCCATCAGTCATATACTGCACAATTGAGGATACAAAAATTTAGAATGTCGTTGTCTTGTACAAGTCAGAACCAAGGAAGGAATGATAATTACTGCATCTATTAATCTTCATAGAAATTATGAAAATTAGATTTAAAACAGTGACAAAATTAAACTTAAAAACAAATTATAAAGCCAATTTTTCAAGATCTTGGACTCTATTATGGGTAATTCAAATCATTTTCAAAGTTTTCCACTAATTTAGATATCAAGAGGGTAATTTTCATTTTCCCTTCCTATGTTTATGTATAGTATCATAATTCAAAACTATCGGTGTTTCTCCCACACTTCCCATTATTTTTTCTTCAACAAGAATACTCTTCTAAAAAAATAGGCTTGCACAAAGCATCACAGCAAAGGGAGATCTATCATAACTTTGTTTTTACAGAATGAAAAAGTTTTGAGACTATGTCTATAAAAGCAATGTGAAAACCAAGTCACCTAAAACAAAGTTACATTAGAAGGCACCCATTGCATATAGCCATTTCAGCAATCACCACTGGCAACAAAGTCTTGTAAGGAAGTGTCAAATGAGAATAAATAAGTTCACTATCAATGGCTTATAAACCACTCACCTTAATTACGGTGTTTGGCCCAGTCACATCCTCAAAACGAATGGCATAACCAACTTTATCCCCCAATTCAGTTTCCATCTCCTTGCTAACTCTGTTTGCAACACTCATTGCTGCCACACGCCTTGGTTGGGTGCAACCAACTATACCATTTTTCGTATACCCATCTTCATGGAGATACTGTCAACAAAATTCAATTGTCAGGTTGCAGTTTGTGAGGTGCCTATACCTCCACCTTTATGGATCAAAACCTTTTTCTGAAAATAAAAAAAGAGAATGCAATGCATGGAAATACCTGTGCCGATTGAGTCGTCTTTCCTGAACCAGTTTCTCCAACAACAACAATGACCTGATTTTCACGGACCACCTACCCACATAAATGAACAGAATGAGCAAACAGGGCCGTAAAAGAGATCCACATATAGATCCACATATACTTCAAAGTGCATAGACCAAAACAACAGATGAAAGAGCAACTATAAGATTAATTTTATGTGCATTCAGGAATAAGACAGAAAAATGTACCAATGGGATGATTTAATGACAAATCACCATTGATATTTTGAAGTAAGTGTGAAGAACAACATTATAAAATAAGTAAAAAGCTTTCTATCCAGAACAACATTTTTTACATAATGACGCAAAAAAGTGATGATTTCTATCACTTTAATCTTTCACTATGCAACCTTATCCCTCAAAACCTACCAAAAAATGCTAAAAAAGAGGCAATTCCAATGGATGATTAGAATGCACTATTTTGGACAGTCTAAAAAATCTACAGAAAACAATTTTTGAATTTTGAGAACTGCAAGCAATTTACCATATTATCGAACGCAAAATCATAAAGGAATCATATAGTGATGAAGAAATTTCAAACCTGCAATAAATCATCTCGCACAGAGTATATGGGAAGATATTGACGCTGATGTGTGATGGATTTTGACTTTGCAAAATCACTCACTGCTTCCTCCTTCAAATGTTGAGCAAATTTTGCATCTTCCTTAAAATCCACCTCACCTTCTTCCCCGACTGTGGCATTATCAGCATCAATCTAAATTTAAAATAAAGAAGTGTTTTAGACCAATAATCTCATATTTTAAAAAGCCTTAAAAAAATACATTTCCATGGAAATGTTGAAGTAACATACCTGTTCAGCGGTCTTCTCAACACCAAGAATATCACCAAGCTTAGAGCCAGCAAGCTCCAAAAAACGCTGGCGGGACTTGTTCATACTTTGCTTCTCATGAATTTCTCGAACCAAAGTAGATCCTTTGCGTGAAATAATGGCCATGTCTGAGGTGGGATCTTTAATGGGCATCATGGGCTCAGCTTGTTTAGTTAAAACAACTTTTCCATCCAGAAAAGGAGGTTTTGTATCTAGCATAACAAAAGATGAGAAAAAGTTTAGCCAAAATAAAGTGCAACCATCTGTTTTATATCCTATTTCACCAATTTACTAATGAGGCTTATCATAATGTTCTCTTACCATGCACAAGAAGAATCACCTTGCATTTTTCCTCATCATCAAAATCAGTCTGCACTTCAGTGCCCCTAACAGCTCCAGATCCCAATAGTTGCCGATCTTCCCACTGGGCATTATCAGCAGTTAGATGAGACAACCTCTTGCTTTGTGCAAGTGACATTCTTGTGCCACCTCTTCGAACCTGTACAGAAGATGCCATAATGAGATAAACACAACATGCAAGAATGAGTAAATTATTCTCATATCCACTTCATGGATTTGTGCGGTACAATTTGTTTGCATTCAAACATGTCCATATATATACTAGAATGGGGGAAAAAATACTTACCTATATAAATCAAGAATTGAATATTCATGTGAATGTTTTTTTTTTCTTAATTTCCATTAAGGAGTATTTCATACCCATACTAATACAAAATACAGTATAACTTGACTGCTTGTTTAGGAGGTGGACCTTTTAAGTATATTGTGCACAATTATTGATTTATATATGTGTGCACCTTTGTAAGAAAGATTCACACATAAATCAGCAATTGTTGATCTTTTTGTTTCTCTCTTGAGTATATTCCCCCCCATTAACAATGTTAAAAAATAATGAACATTTAAGATTTTTATTTACATAATCACCGGAAAGACCCACACTTTTTTGAATAATTGTAACTGTATCCAATCCCAAAATAAACCATTTTATCTGAATATCAAAAATTAGTTGCAACCATACCCCTTTAGTCAAAATTACACCCATCATATTTTTATAATTGAGAACAGAATGATGGAAGGTTATAATAGAGTTAAGTTCGATGATGAGTGACTAGAAAAAAATGATAGGTTTAATAGGCTATTTTTCATTTCAATCTTGACCAAATGAGTAGAATTGCAGCTAATTTTTAAAATTAAGGTAAAATAGTTATTTTGCAAGGTTTAGCTATAATTGCAATTTTTTGAGAAGATTGGGTTTTTCAGTCATTAGACCTTTTTATTCACCAGGAACGTTTTCATTCATTTCCTTACTTGCTTAGATCTATAAAACACCCTTATGCAGAAACCATAATTTCTTTATCCAAATATGAACTCAAAAAAAATATGATCAATTTGAAATGTGAGAAGGCATGCAAATTTAATTGGACAGGCAGCAAAGTAAAATTGTGTTCTTACTGTCCATTACATATATTATTCATCAAACAAAAGTCAACAATACAAGCAATTAACACTCAAAGAGAGATAAAGACAAAGGGAAAAAATTTTCCAGGCATTTTAAACATACCAATTTTTTGGCCTATTCCACCTCTTTTTTCTGGAATGAGGCCTCGTCCCCAAGGAAAAATGACGAGCTATCATCAAACATTGTATTACCTTCTTCTCTGTCGTACCTATACATTGAATTCCATTTAGCAAAAATAGAGGTATAAAAAAATACATTATCTGGAATAAAATTGTTATCTATCTATCTATATATATATATATATATATATATATATATATATATATACCCTATAGAAGTATTAACAACCAAAAAGAATACTACTTGAGAGAGTTATCACTTCTGAATTGATGTCAAATAGTGGAAGTTGGCTCCAATTTCAAAAGGCAGGATTTAACATGCAGCAATAACTAATAACCAGGAAAGCAATCCAAAATGTACGTGTATGTACAGAGATGCAGATAAATAGTAATGAAACAAAAGCAATGAATAAATGCTATTCATGGATTTGTGCATTCTAGGATTTCTTCTTACGAAACAGACATGACTTGCTTAAGCTCATCTGTAATCCCATCAATGAAGAAAATCTGAAGTTATTATGCAATCTCAGACTTATTTTGAGACAACTTACCATGCTCGATCAGCATTGTACTCCATCTCTAGGCGCATGCTTTCAGTAATCTCAAGATTTTGTTCTTCAGATGCATTACTTCTATCTGCTCCTACATCCTGCATAACTTCAATTGATCAAGTAAGAAAGCGAACAGTCATCATCTAAACATGCAGAAGAATTTGAAATATGTAGCTTCATTTTATAGAAAGAGTAAGCAAATAAAACAAAGTACAACTGATCAACAAGAATTTACCTCTAATGATTGCGAACTTGTAGATGATAAAGTAAGTTGATGTGACCTCCCACCATGTCTAGAACTCAAAGACTTAGCTGAAGATCCAGAGGCACGTATTGGAACCGGAGAAGGAGCAATGTGATCCCATGGAGAAGCAGGAGAACCTGCGCATTTCAAATAAGGAAGTTTCGGCCCCAAATAAGGAAGAGAAAAGACATAGTGATTTCAAGACATATTAAAAATACTATAAACATACCAATAGAGGAAGGTGTATGGACACCTAACCATGGTGAAACCAATTGCACATCAGGTGAGGCCCCAACGACCATCGGAGATGGTGAAGGATGATGGTGCCGGTTGGTATTAGAGTGACTATCCCGATGAGGTGTCTCTTCCCATTCCCATCTCTCATCATCCCAGTCAGATCTTCCTGCAAGATCCATATTCAAATCTGATATTAGAATATGATAATAAAATTTAAATACAATTTACAATTCTAAATGTTGGAAGCTTCTGATGTCTCCTTCTGTGTGTGTGTATGTGGTGGGACTCCATCACTTCAAGAAACATTAAAAAAATATAAATACAAATTTACAACTCAAAAATAGTAGAAGCCTGTGATTATCTCCCCCCCACCCCACCAACACAGCAGTGAATGGTGTTGTGGGGGGCAGTGTGTTGAGGGTGCAGATAGGCTAGCAGGCTTCATTGACAAATCATAACGGCATAATATTGTTAAAAGAAACTCTTAGGTATTTTCATATAAATAAATGGATATGGAAATATTATCATGAGCAACACACAAAAGCATACATATCATAAAGGAAGTTAAGAAGTGAAATCTTATAGAGTGCACGATAGAGACTTCTGCTATTTGCATTGTTCCACCTTTGGTCCGTGTTATTTATTTATTTTTCCACATGTAATGTTCCACTGTCCTTGTTCCTCGTGTGTAAAGTGGAACACACAAGAGACCAAGACAAGAAGTGACAAATACCTGGTGTTCGGCTGGCACCCTCATATCTTCCTCGTTTTCTGCCATAATCTCTGCTATATTCTCTTTCATAGGAACCACGTGCTTCCCTTCCATGACTCCACTCATCATGATCATCAGCATACTTGTGTCTCACTTTCCTGCTTTCATTCTCGGAGTCATCCCTAAAATCTTTTCTCACACTAGTGCTGTCATCTCTCCCACTCTTAGGACTCCTAGATCTGATACTCCGAGTGATAGCATGATCCTTCAATTCAGAAAGCATAAAATTATTTAAAACCATGTACGAATACAAGGCTAAAAAAAACTCCGCCAACATAATTGCTAACACTAGAAGACTCAGCATTTCTAAATACTATAAAAAATGCATCAAAGCATCTTGATGACAAGAAACACTTGGCACAGCCAAACCTATGCCTACCAGGCCCTTAAAGGCCTTATTTAAACAAGCCAAAATTACCAAATCATAACACAACCTAATTTCATTATGAGTTCTGGAAGGTGCCCACTTATTTCTAGCATTATTTGAAGTCCATGAACAAAAATTTTTATTGAAAACAAAATTAAGAAGAAGATGAATATGTTGCCTCTTTCCCTCAATTATAAATGTGGATAGAAAGCAACCTTTTGTTTTTATATACTGCCACCCACGATTACAAAATTGCTTGGTACTACTAAGTTTTAGAACTCTGCCAAGAGCTGTTTCTTTGAAAGCAGATGAAAAAGGAAACAACGACAACAACTAAGCCTTAATCCCAAGGTAGTTGGGGTCAGCTACATGGATCCATTTCTCCATTCCACTAGGTTTTGAGTTACTTCTTTAGAAAGATTTAGCCCATCTAGATCTTTTAGATGTAGATCAGCTATTTTAGCATTTAACTTTATCCTAATGCACATCTAAAAAAAAAAAAAATCAATTCATGATTTTGCAACACCTAAATCATCATTTCGATTTATTTTTCGGAATCTACTTGTACTTCTACAGCTTTTGAATTCTCCAATCTGTGATATTACAAAATAAAAAAAATAGGAATTAAATTGAGAATTAACTTACATTTGAAGACATATTTTCTCTTGAGCGGTGACTCCCATATGCATCACTAGTTGTTCCTTCTCGAATCACAGTGCTTTCGCGATTTATGATTAAAAATCATTTGGGTTTAGAGACAAATAGTTGGGAAAACACAACTATAAACATCCAACAAAATTAAATGAAAGCCCATAAGTGTGCATCAACCAGAACTTGAAAGCATCTAAAACCAGACGAAAAGCACACACAGAAACACACAGAATTCTTTTTTTTTTTAAAAAAAAAAAAGGAATGAAGGACAAATAAATCATGAAGATTAAAGATTGTCTGTAGCAAAGAAGAATGCCTTTACTTAGTTAGGGGTAACTGCATGGTGCCTAACTATTTGCTAATTTGCATAACTTTTTGAAACTCAGACTTTTAATGTTGACGCCTGAGTAAATCTTTCTTAAATACTACTGATACAGGTTAATAATTTCCTAATTTAGAATGAGTAGAAACAACAAAAACTAAGGTTATAGTTTCTCAATTAGTGCCCAAAACACTTGGTCATTACAAACACAGACAAACTCATTATGCATAACATACCAGAGAAAAACTAAGATCCTCTCTTTTTTTTTAATTAGTGCACTAAATAAAAAAAGACTGCAATTTCTTTTTTTTTTTTTTTTTTTCTATTCACTTCTCTCAAAATAAACAAAGGTTACAGTTTTATTTAGGGTGCCTACAGTTACTTTAAAAAACCGGACAATCTTCACTTGAGTTTTCTTTTGAAAGTCATTTTGTCACTGGTTACCTGTTAAATTCGTACCACTAACTTAATACCCGCGAGCTAAGTTCAGCCGTGATTTTTTTTACTAATGGCTAATGTATATTATTGTATTTCAACTTAAAAAACATAACATAAATATTTTCATACTTCTTTTTTTTTTTCTTAAATTCTTATTTATTTTAAATTTTTCTTATTCCTTTTTTTATTACTCTCAAATTTTTTTTCTCTTTTTAAAGAAATTTAAAAATACATTTATCCTTACCTTTATGCATATTATTCAATATGAACCTACTCCCTTTATGATTTTAACTTTATAGAGATAAAAATACAGACAATTACTCCTAAAATTTTTTAAAATTTTTTTATTTATTTTTAATTTCTTTCAACTTCTTGTATTTGTTTTTGTTATGATAACGATAACTAACAATAAAATCTAAAGAGTTTTTGTTATTAAGAAATTTTGTTAAACTAATTATATCTAAGAGTTAATTTTTCTAAATTCTTAAATAATTTATCTAAATTATTACTTAGAGAAAGAGTCTAAATTTAAAGTATTTTTTTATTCTAATAAATTACTTAAATTTTTTTTTTCATATAACTATTCAAGAAGAATGTTTACTTTATTATAAATTTTTTATAATGAACTCAATCATGAAAATTTTAAACCGATACTTTATCATTTTTTTCTTATATCTTACTTATTTATAATTGGAATTACATATCGGTATTTTTTATTATTTTTAAATAACTCAACCTATAGTGTTTCTTATGATAATCTAATTAATAGTTTAAGAAAAATTTAGTTTTTTTTAAGTGTAATTTTTTTAAAATTAAATAATTTTTTATAAAATCATCATTCCAATTACCCAGTTTCTAAGGAATATTTTGTCAAAATATTAATAGTTATGTAAATGTAGGATATTATCCTTCTAAATGTTATATAATATCATATACATAATAATATTCATGAGTTATTTCATCAAAGAGTATTTTTAAAAATAAAATTAATTTTAAATTTTTTATCCTTATCTAATATTTTTTTACTTGAATATTCAAATATAATTCTAATGTATATGATGATGGTATTTTCTCTATCTAAATAAAAAGTATTTTATATTATCATAAACTCTTTCAACGATTAATAAAATTTCTTTAAAATTTTTACTCATAAATTATGAATGAAAAGATTTAGAATTTAAATAAAAATTTTTAAATTTATAAGAATTAAAATATAATTAAATATTAATTTTGAAGGATTTTCATGTAAGAAATTGAAATTAAGAGATGGTCATGAAAATAATAAGTTGAGGGATCACTAGAGAAACAAACCTAGTACCTGCTAATAATTTCCGGTTTCGAAATATGCTCTCTGCACACAAGCCTTCTCCAATGGCGTCTTCTTCTTCAACTTCACTTTCCTCTCCTTATAATCTCCCTTCTCCACGCCCCCTCCACCGCCACTACTACCTAAACCCACCAGCCGTCTTCCCATTCCCTTCCATTTTCCACTCCAAACGACGCTCCAATCACACTGTCAAAAACACGCCTCCTCATTCTCCTCTCAAGGTTCTCTGCACCCGGGACTCTCGAGGTATGAAAGAAAGCCTAAAATCTTTGAGTTCTTATCTGGGTATTTGTTAAAATTTTGAATTATATTGTTCCTTAAATTTTTGAATTATATTGTTATTGTTTTATTTTATACCCATTTCGTGTTTAATTTGTTATTTGGGTAATACAGGAGAAAAACCTGCGAAATCTGATCCAATTTATCATAATCGCTTAGTTAATTTGTTTGTTAATCGTATATTGAAAAATGGAAAGAAATCGTTGGCTTATTATATTATTTATCGAGCTTTGAAACGGATTCAACTAAAGACCAAATCGAATCCATTGTCTATTTTGCGTCAAGCAATTCGTGAAGTTACTCCTGATGTGGCAGTGAAAGTAAGGCGTGTTGGTGGATCGACCCATCAAGTTCCGGTTGAGTTAGGATCGGTTCAGGGAAGAGCACTCGCTATTCGGTGGTTGTTGGATGCTGCGCGAGATCGGCAGGGTCCAGATATGGCTTTCAAATTAAGTTGTGAATTGATTGAAGCTGCTAAAGGGAGTGGAAATGCTGTGAAACAAAAGGAATGGGTTTATAAAATGGCAGAGGCAAATAGAGCTTTTGTTCATATTCGTTAGTCTGATGGATCGGATCTATATAGTTGCATATGTTCTTTGGAGCCTTTCATTTCGGAATGGAGAAGAAATCAATGGAATAGATTAGGAAAGAGTTATAGTTATAGTTACATAGTCTTGTCTTTTGATTGTATTTGTTCTTTTATTTGTTTTTATATAACCTTGCTTTTTAAATCTTTCTCCTTTTAGCTTTGCTTCAAGATTTAGTTTCTTTCTAATTGAGAATTTTGATCAGAGTTTGTTTATTTTTCTATTTCTTTAGTCTTCACATTTTTGTATGCAATTTGTTGCTATACGGCTCTGCTTGTCATCTATCGTAATGTTCTGGATTTATGCTGCATGAATTCTGCCATTTGTGCTGTGCCCCGTCACATTATATTTGTTTCATGATGGTTGCTTCATCCATTATACTGTATAATCAATGTAGCTGGAAAGAGGAAAAAAAAGGGGGAAAAAGCAATAATTAGAAGTTCCACATACCCAACCCAAGAATTAAACTAATTAGTCTTTCATTCATGTCTTTGAGTGTCATGTACATGCAACTTTTCTTTCAGAAGAACTTCATTGTCTTGTTCGTTCAAGTGATTGCAAAAAAAGGGATTATTTCTTGATAATTACCGTTAAACTTATGTGCTCAACTTTTCTTCTTTGATGCTGGTTTAATTTCTGCTTGTTATATAGTTTACAAAATCAAGATTTTATGCTCTGATGTGGGCGAGGCATTTAGATTTTATTCTCTGATGGCCTTCTTAACAGCATTTCTTGGGTATGTATAGCTGCAGCTGTTACCAAGGACTCGTGGGAGAAATTAATTATGAGAAATGATATACCAGTCCTCGTTGAATTCTATGCAAGTTGGTGTGGCCCCTTCAGGATGTTTCATCGAGTGATTGACGAAATTGCAGGAGAGTATAATGGGAAACTGAATTGTTTTGTACTCAACACAGACATTGACTTGCAAATTGCTGAGAACTATGAAATTAAAGCTGTACCAGTGGTTCTGCTTTTCAAGAATGGGGAGAAGCGAGACAGTGGTTGGTACAGTGCCAAAGGAATACTATATTGCTGCAACCGAGAGAGTACTACGTTTATAAACATATCTCGTTACCTGATTTGAACATTTAATAAAGTAAATTGGGTTTTTAGGGGCTGTTTGGTTGTCGATTAAACATTACTAATTGTCGATTGTCAACATGCGCATGTTAATTAATAAAATTTATATTATTTGGTTGGTCAACTAAAAATTCTGGTAAATTTTTTTTTCAATCGATAAATTCTATAAGCAGCTTACAGCGATTAGTCATTTGATGATTACATTTTTAGACCAATTACACATTTAATAATCGCATACCCCTTTAATCAGGTACCAAAAGATTTGTTCTGCTTGAATTTTCATTTGGTCACATGTACATTGCTTGTACAGTGTCGACAAATTTATGCTTGCTGGTAATATCCATAGGTGTCGGGGGCCCTATTCCTTTTCATGTTGAGAACCAGCTGCAAGATCTTATATTCCGTAAATGTACCCATCGCCTTTCATAACTCGTATTGTATCTCAACGTTTTATTTCAATGGAAAAATGAATTTATCGATGCAGCTTAACAATTGTGCATTCTAGCTATTCAAGGAATAGATCTATTTCTTTAACAGCTACTGAAAATGGATATTTTTTAGTCCATTTTTGAGATGAACTTTTACTTTCCATGGAGGAATGAAGTGCATAGTGCATATCTTTTGTTCCCCAGGTGCTCTTGCCGTGAACCTGTATTGGCCAACAATTGCAGAAACTCTCTACGGCTTGCTTTGTGCAAGATTGAGTGTTGTGGGGAATGCTTCAAAAGTTGCAGGGGACTTATTTTTGTTCGTTCTAATTATAAATATGATATTTTTTAGTTGACTTAAGATTGTTAAACATAATTCTCAAGTGATAAAATAATTGAGATTTATTATATATTTTTTTAAGAAATTTTGTATTCGGAAAAAAAAGTATCATTCATTTTGCACATTTTGAGATTAATAAACCTTAATATATTTTAGGATAAGGGTCAATTTGACTTTTTTAGTTTTTCAGCTCATCCAATCAAGTCTAAAATTTGGTTTTGAGCTAAATTAGCTTTATTTTTGAACTCTAACTTAATTTTTGTCAAAATTTTCGTATTTAATAAAATGTTAAAAATATAAAATGCTTGATAGGAAATATTCAAGTTTCTATAGATAATTTATTTTTTATAATGCTATTCAAATAAAGGGGAAAAAGAATAACTCAAGGCAGACCATTTTTTACAAGAGTCCTACATAAACTTGTAACTTGAGGGCAACTCTCTATAAATTAAAGGTTTTTTTTTTTTTTTTTTTTTTTTTTTTTAAATTATGTCTTACAAAATTTTTCATAAATTTATAAAATAATGATCATCTTGCACATTATTTTATAAATTAACATTTTTTTGCAAAAAATAATTTTGTTTTACAAAATTTTTCACAAACTTAAAAAAATTTGATAATCTTCCATATTATTTTTGTAAATTGAAGGTTTTTTTAAAAAAATAATTTTATTTTATAAAACTTTTCATAAACTTATAAGGGTAATCTAACTTCAACATTATTCTTTGAAGGATTTTCAAGTAACCTTAGAAAATCCCTTTTCCTAGGCATGGGCATATAAAATAGTATATACACCATAAAGTAAGGTTTGTTGCAACATTATTCAAATTTTAAGTGACTGTAGAACAAAGATTCAAGCCAATCCAACTTGTCAAGCTATAAACGGAAGCTCTTCACACTTGGAATAGAAATCACACCAATTGAAATAAAGATGACAAAGTGTTTGCAATTGTAATACATTGTAATCAAAGTTGAATTTCATTCACAAATTAAAGAAACAAACTAACCAGGCCCCACTTTAGGAATATCATAATGCTCACTCAGATTGGCAAGATATTGGTTGAATTCTTGAATCCGCTCACGGTGTGATTTGCTGGCCATCTTAGTCAGTCTTTGGAGATCAATTTCTCCCACTGTTGAAGATAACGCCTCTCAGCTGGTGTAAGATGGTCATCAGACTTCGCAGCTTGATTTTTTTCATCACCTTTGTCTGTCTCATTTATATCCTCAGTATGATCTGTTGATGATGCGATATATCTACCTGTAGCCTCCAAATTGAAAATTCATGTTAGTCAAAAGAATATGATACTTAAAGTAGGAGGGAACATTCATGTTAGTCAAAAGCACTCAAATGTTAGAGAATAAATTTCAGAACTCAAATTCTATAAGCAAAACAATCTCATGGTTTTAAGTTTCCACTGTCCTTCTCTCTGTATTTGTGTTTCAAATCTTAATCACCATGTTTTGTAATGAATTGATAACATATGAGCACCCATGGGGCCTCAATAATCAATATAGATCCACAATCAGCTTACATGGACAAAAGCTACAGAAGTTCAGGCCATAAATCACACATGAGAAACAATAATCGGGCAGGAACTCACGAATTTTAATTACATATTATTTAATTTTTTTTTTCAAGAGATATATACGTGCAGATGTTAATACATATCTCAATCAAATATTTCAACCCAATCTGCGCAAGAAATTATATTCAAACAAACCCAATCAGGTAGAAAATAAACTCCAACCATGCTTTCGAACCTGGGACCTCTCAATTCCAGAGCCTCAGGCCTCATTGGCTACATACTTCTCTGTTAGGAAATAGATTCACAAATTTTAAATCAAGGAAAGATGTATATTACTCAATATATGCCATATTAAAATCAAAATCTACTTTTCTTGTCTTGAATCCTAATACTTATTATCAAATTAAAATTTCCACTATACGCTCTTCCATAGGAAGCTCTACTAGTGCTAGTCCAGCTCTCCAATTTGCTGATCTTTGAACTTATACAAACCTGAGTTGAGAAAATTTCTGCACTTGTGCTTTCCTTTAACCACTACGAGAGACCGGTGACTAATTAAACCTGACTCTCATAAACTTCACAACCTCCTGCCTCCTGCTAAATACTATTACTAACTCTATACATTCCCTAAAAGACCAGCTAAATTTCAAATTAGAAACGAAAATTTATAATTTGTGGAGTTGTGCACCATTAAGCTAAGTCAAGCCGATGTTAGACATAACCAAAAAAAAAAGTATGCTTGTTGAAAAATTTGAAGGCATTGCAATTTACACAGAGTAGAGATAAATATGCAAAGATAACCGATAAGGTAGGAGGATACGAAGGAACCTGTTGTGGACTTATCAATATAGCGATGCTGCTTCTTCTTTTTCTTCTTAGAAATGCCATCCGTTTTCACATCCAGTGGTTTTCCCTTTAGCCTCAGCTTTCCGCCAACGACGTTTTCATATGCCAACATCTAATCGTCGATCTAGCTACAATATTATTATTATGTTCGTCTATAATCCAAGAACAACAACAATGTGAAACAACCACTATTTTTTCTTTTATCAAAATCTCTTCAACATGTAAATTTTTTATCTTTTTCATGGGTTTGGGAGATTCTGGAACCGATCTCTCTAGAAGGCCTAGCTAAAGTATGCAACACGACGTCGTTCAAAACCAAAGATGAAATTAGACGAGGTCGCAATTTGCCAAAATGGACTCATAAAATGGCCCAACTATTATTCATTTCTACCATTCTCCTTCAACTAATCCTAACTATAAGGAGGTCGATCGTTTTGTTGAATGAATCTGTGAAAACGACTGATCCGTTAGTGCAAATCTACGCTGGATTTCTCTATTGGCTGATAACTAGCCACGTCACAAAGAAAATGACTTTTGCCCAATGTTCCTCTCTCTGTTTTAAATCTGCTCTTCAAAATACTTACAAACTTTAAGGCTTTAATTAGTTTCTTCTCTTTCTCAGAAGAAACTAATTCAGCCCCTATTTCAGCTTTCATATATACAATTCCAATTACCCACTCAAATCTCTCTATCCGTTTCCAAATAATTAATCCCAGTCCAAGCTCTTCTTCTACTCTAAAATCTAATAAATCATTGTCCCTCCTTTCTTGTTTGGCAGCAACTAATTCTGAAACAGTACTGTAGCTGAGTAGCAAGTTGGTGGTATTTCATAAATGGAGTATAGGAAAGCTTCATACCTGCTTGCTGCCCAAGAACCTCCTCCTTTCTGCCCTCAAAGCCATCATTGCCCAGTTGCCCCAAACTTGCTCCAAAAGAAAACTCCAATGAGCAGACAGAAACCAAAGTTTGACATTTAGTTAATAAATATAAATTTGGAAACTCTTAAAATTTTGTTATGACAGATCAGATCTCTTATTAAAAGTGATACTCATGTCAATAAATTTATACTCGTTATTTGATGGTAAAAAATTACTCCTATCTATTTTTGCTAAAGTGATCATTCTTAAGTATGATATTGAGACTTAGAGAAATGAAAGTTTACTTTGTGTCATTTAACCTCTATTCTCTTGCATATTTTTTTTTAAAATTTGTATCATATTAAATGAATACTGATCAGCTATAATACCTGATTTAAGCTAAATTTGAAAAAAACTCAATTATAAAATATTTAATTAATTAAAAATAAATATTATTTCATTAATATTTAATTTATTTTAATTAATTAAAGTTATGTAGTTAATATTAGTATTTTATTTTTTACATATTATATTATTTTATATATTTAATCTTAATATTTAAATAGCATATAATAAATAATTATATATTTGATCAAAAGAAAAATGTTTGACTTGATTCTCAAAAATGTGGGTGAGAGGAATGAGTGATTTTTCAAAATGGGAAAATTGCATTTCAATATTAGATTAATTTTAGGCAAACTAAACAGTATGAATTCATTTAATGTCGATTTGGGACCGAACTTGTAGCGAATCAAACGGGCCTACGAGTTACCAAGAAATTCATTGGGTATGGCCCAATAGGAGTAAAGATATGGGCTAGGTTTAGGGCCTGGAAATTTTTTTTTTCTCATCCGCTCGTATCGTCAAACGCAGAGGAGGGAGACGGAGGGTAGATGTGGAGGAGCTTTAGGAAGAACGGAGACTAGCTCTGGAATTGATTAGTTTTTGCCAAGACAGTGAAGAGAGAAGATGGCGGCTGTGAGTTAATAACATTTCTTGTCAATCTCATTAAATAGATTTTTTCTATCTCTGATTGATTATTTGTTTTAATTTCAGTTATTAATTTCATGTGGAGAATCATATACGTCATCGCATATTTTTCTTCTTCGATTCTTGGAACGAACAATTGATACCATCAAGCACAATGCCGCTCAGATATTCGGTAGTATCTTCTATCGCGAACCGATTATAGATCCAAATACAAGGTAACTCAGTTGAAAAAACTATTGCATTTTTTTTTTTATAATTTGAATAGCCCATTTATCGTTTTTCACACTTGAGATGTTATTTTGGCTAGAAAATAATGCATATGTTAGAGTTTTTGACATACGTTCATTTTATTTGTTCTATTACTTCTTAATTTTCATTCCTTATTTTGTTCAATGGGTCCTGACCATTTCTTGCATTTTGTCTAATATGGGGAACCTCAGTATGTGTAAAAGGCGTGATGGTCTTATTTATAGTTATTCCTTCGACGATCTTATGGAAACTCTTAGTCATCAGTGCCGGTTAAGAACTCAAGATTGGTTTTCTAATAACAAGGAACGCAATGATGAAGGTGATCCACAGCTGGTTTTCAATGTATTGGATGCAATGCTTAAGGGTAGTTTGGAGCGCTTGAAATCAATGAGGTCAGCTTTTCTTTTAGATGTTTTTTGAAGTTACAAATAACCCCAGTTAATAAAAGCTTAGACTAGGGCTATTGCTTAATTAGAAATGTCAAATAGTGGCTGTGATCAGAACACATGTAAAATTTCATGTTGTTCTTTTATTAATTGTATGAATCCTCATTGATTCATATTTAAGAAAAATGACATTTCAGTTCTTTTTTTGGCTTTAATTTTTACAGGGAAGGTATATTGTCAGTGAAGGTAGGCCTTACAGGACGTGTTATGGATGTTAGTTATTCGGGACACGAAGCTATAATTAGGGACTTATCTGTGGTCGGCAAGTTGGGAACAGCTCTATGGCTAAGGAGAAAAATGCTACAGGAAGGTTTTGTTCCTTGTGTGTTGACACACAATTATTTGGTGAATGGATTGTGCAAAACAGGGGACTTGGACAAGGCTGATTGGATTATTAGGGAAATGCTAGAAATAGGTCCCTCTCCGAACTGTGCCACTTACAATACATTTATAAAGGGTTATTGCCTTGTAAATGATGTTGATAAAGCTCTCTTTCTTTTCTCTACAATGACTAATAGTGGCATCAGGCCAAATAGGGTTACTATAAACATCCTTGCGCATGCTCTCTGCAAAAGAGGCCTTTTGGAGAATGCTAAGAAACTTCTTGGAGAGATATTAGATGACAATGAACAAGCAAGATCAGATTTAGTTACCTCAACTATACTTATGGATGGTTATATAAAAAATGGAGATGTTGTTCAGGCCTTTGGTATCTGGGATGCCATGTCCCAAAAGAATATCCTCATGGATGCTATCTCTTATAATGTCCTAATCCATGGATTATGTTTGACTCAAGACTTGAAACTTGCATATAGCTACTCTTGCGAAATGCTAAAAAGGGGCTTACATCCTGATCTCTTTACGTACAATACTCTTATATCTGTTCTTTGCAAATCAGGAAAATTATATGAGGCTTGTTACATCCATGATGTAATGTTAAGAATGGGAGTTGCTCCTGATCAGATTTCATACAAAATGGTGATTCAGGGCCTATGTACTAAGGGAAATGTTTTCAAGGCTAATGAGTATCTTCATTCTATGTTAGATAGGTCAATGGTACCAGAGCCTCTTGTATGGAACCTTATAATTGGTAGTTATGGGAGATGTGGTGATCCTACTAATGCATTTTCCATTAGAGATCAAATGTCGTCTTTTGGTGTTTTACCAAATGTGTTTACCTACAATGCATTGATTCATGCACAAGTAAAAGTAGGAAACATTGTGGGCGCTTATTCTCTCAAAAAGGAGATGGTTCGTGATGGTCTTTTTCCTGATGTGGTTACTTATAATCTTTTGGTTGGTGCAGCTTGCAATGCGGGACGCATTCATTTTGCAACTCACTTATATAATGAGATGCTGAGAAGAGGATGTGAACCGGATCTAGTAACTTATACTGAGCTCATTAAAGGTCATTGCTTGAGAGGTAACATAAAAGAGGCAGAGGATCTTTTTTCCGAGTTACAGAATTCAGGTCATACAGTTGATCATGTTCCATTTCAGATACTTATCAAGAAATACTGCACAATGGGGGAGACTGATATGGCATTTGACCTCTATCAGAATTGGTTGACAAGGAAAACAAGAGTCTTTCATTGAGACACAGTTATGCTGGGGAAAATCGGAAGTATTAGTTTTGAATAGTAGAGCAGAATTTAGCTTGCAAGTCTTGGTCCTTGTAGCTGAATTTCTGAAAATTTATTGATGATGACTTCACTGTGTTTGTGGGAACTTTGAATCTTGCATATGATCTTTTTGGAGGTATGGATCTCTTTTGATGCTTTGGACAAGGTTTTCTGCAATGTCATTTTCCTAGTCTCAAAGATGATTGGAAGGCCGTGTACTTCCATCTGCAAACTCGATTTCTTTAGTTTTTTCCATATAAAGCAACTTTCCAGAAAGCTCCAATTTTTTTACCTGGAAGATGAACTCGTTGACTATTCACTGTATGCTGCAGTGTAGGCAATGATTTTAGCATGTGCTTTGGCATGCTTAGTGCTGAGTGTTTAATTACTCAATAGTTAGCTGTACATCAGTTTTTAAAGCTTTTGACAGTGTGCTCTCACATTTTTATTGGAACTGAGTTTAATCTGGAACTTTGGAACTCAGTGGCCTGGTTGAGACTTGAGAGCAGTGGCAAGGATGAGAACTTCAGATACAAGCAGCTGCACTAGCATGCTCTAAGAAGTGAACCACACTTTCTGCCAATTGTCAACCACTGCCCCTGAAAAGCATGAGTTATTTAATTTAACTGAATTATACTGTCAAGCCTTCTGGGATTCTAACTGATTGGTCATTTATGTCCATCACAATCAATGCTCTGGTTGCTATTGGTTTCAAATAATGAAAACCCAAAAGCACCTTATTCAACAATTGTTACTATTTACAATGCAGGAGAAAGCTTCGTAAGAGCTCAAGTGGTACATTGGGCAGAACTATTGAGCAGACATCTTGAAACTCCTCATCTTGTATTGATGAAAGAACCTTGGTTTTTGGGTCTTTTCAGAAGCAGGTGAGGGTTCAAGTGATCTCTGTCCTTGTTAGCCTGTTTAGAGTTATTTGGATGACTTTAGACTAATGGATTTTTTTTTGTACTTTTGCAGCCTTGAACAGTGGGGAGTCTTGTATACATTCCTATTGTGGTATAAGAGCAATGATGTTGGATTAAGACAGAAAAAACTAAGGTACATGAAGAACTGCATATATTTGTATATGTGTGTGTGTTTTTATTGAGCAAGTTATGTTTTCTTTTGTTCATGACTATTTGACATTAAGCCTGTGCAAATAGTGGGAGCCATCAAAGTTGGAGCTAGTCAGCGATAAAATGGTAGATCAGTGTCTCTTTAGAGTTGATAAAGGTGACTCTGAATTCCTACAACTCTTTGTCATATCCTACTTAGCCTTGCGAGTCCAAGGTTTATTCACTTTGCGTATGTCTAGACTGCCTCTAAAGGGGACGGGAGACATGAATGCTTCGTCAGTGTAGTAGTAAAGGATACTTTATGAAAATCATGATCTAAAAGAAGAGACCAACTGAGAAAGTGCTCTAGAAAGAAGAACCGTTGATCAATTAAAACAGATTGAAATACATTGCTATAGTCATATACAGATATATATTACATGGATGGAGGGACTGATAGTTCTTTCAAGGATAATCATCAGACGAATGTAAGTTTGTGCATGAAAACCTTATGCAGAAAGAACCTTTGGGTGTCGAGAACAAAGGCTTTCTTTATTGGGGTCTGAATGAAGATAAAGATCACCAATGTTGTTGGGCAATGGATTCGTCAGTTCAATAAGCATATTGTGTCTTATTAGGCCGATACTGCTGTTTTTCAGTGTCCATAAGAATATATTTTGACCCTGTAAATGACATCATTTTTACCCTTAGAATAGATTTTCGATGCAAGATATTATTTCCATTAGAAATTTGGAATTACATAATAAAAAATTTCAAGTTAATAACACTATATTTAAGTTAGCAGCTCAAGATTTATTTAAAAAAAAATAAAAATAAAAACTGAATAATTTACCGTTTTACACTAATGGTTTAGAAATGAGACCACTTGAATTGAACTTAATAATTTTTTATCAAATTATTTCAACAGATTAACAAATTTCTATAATTGGGCTATAAAGTAACATGTGGATAGATGTATATGACTATCGGCAAATTGGTACTAGTCAATTTTGAATAGATGTTAATTCTTTATATTTCAATAAAAAATAAATCATTTACAAATAAAAAATTTCATTCTTGGAAAAATTATAAAAAAAAAAAAAAAATACCCCAGGTGGTGAGCGTAGATATGGATTTGGACTTGAATACTAAATACGACCCAACGCCAACGGTTTCCGAATCGTGAGTCGTGTCGCTAGGCTTTGTCTTCCTGTGGCCTGTGCCTCACAAGTCTCAAAGCTAAAGTAAAGAAACTAGTATTTGTTTCATCCTGTGGCAGCGCAAAGAACCAGAGGTAAAGCTCGCCAGTCAGTCGTTTTAAACAGGTGAGAAGCTCCTGCCCTGATACTTCCTCTTTCTCTATCTAATTTCTCACGGCAATGTCCACCATCAAGCCCGATGCGGCGGAGGGGAAAGAAACACAGTCAGAGGGACTAGGAGCACAGCAACAGCAATTACAAGTACAAACGCAGCCAAAATGGCCAGGATGGCCGGGAGACAATGTGTTCAGGCTAATTGTTCCGGTGGTGAAAGTAGGAAGCATAATTGGACGCAAGGGAGAGCTAATCAAGAAGATGTGCGACGAAACCCGCGCCCGCATTCGCATTCTCGAAGGCCCCATTGGCATCCCTGATCGCATCGTTAGTATCTCTTTTCTTTTTCTCTCTTCCTAATCAACTCTATCCTTTACATATTTGTGTAACCATTTCCTCATCATGGTTTCTGATGCCAACTTCAAAGCTAGAAGAAGGTTGCGCCTTTCTTTCTTTCTTTCTTTTTTATTTTTGGGTTAACAATAGTTTCTTATTTGCAACCGGATTATCGAATTCGAACATTTTCTGGTGTTGGTTATCACTGCATAGTTTCTATCTAGTGCAACTAGGACTGTCTACGCGATAGTTACGCTTTGATTTTTCAATTATGTATGTCGAAAGGCAAACCCTAAATTCTGGCATATTGTTGAATGCCCAAATTGAGAACTTCAATAGCTCCCTTTGCCTAAAACAATGAATTATCTCTTCGATTAAGGGTTAGATAGCTGTCTGAAATTGTTAGCTTGTTGAAGTTCTAATTTTAGCTGAAAACACATGTGACATATTGAGTTTGGATTACAACTAATTAATTAAGGTTGACTTGGACTTGGATCAAATGAAGGATGTCTTTTAACGCCAATATGGCTACTCTCAGTTGAATTTATGTGCTGATTTATGCCATTCCAAGTGCGCATTATAAAAGGGTGAATTTGATTTAAATAGAAGTGAATTTGTTGTGTGGTAATTTGATTATAACTTGCATCATATTTAATAAATAATATAATTGACTGGAGCTGGGTTCAACTTGGATTGAACCTTTAACCACCCCCTTTTCCAGTTTAGTGAGTGGACTGGGTTTATGGCTAAAGTCTCACCATTGTATCTTTTCCTATAATTATTATCCTTTTGTTCTTGTTTTTCTTGCATGACTAGGTTGCAATAAATTCATATCTTCCGACTTCCAGTAGTGTAACTGAACAAAGTCAATTGATTTTCCATTGTAGTTTTATTTTGATTGAGTTGCAGTTGTCCTTGATGCCTGTTGTGATGATTTTTATTTCTGTCCTTCTAGGTTTTAATATCTGGAAAAGAAGAGCCAGAAGCGGCATTATCTCCTGCAATGGATGCTGTGCTAAGAGTGTACAAACGTGTTAGTGGTCTATCTGCTGCTGAGGGTGACAGTACAGGAGCTGTAGCTGGTGCTGCATTTTGTTCCATAAGGTTATTGGTTGCATCGTCACAAGCTATTAACTTAATTGGAAAACAGGGATCTACAATCAAATCAATACAGGAAAGCACCGGTGCTTCTGTGCGTGTTTTACCAGAAGGTGTGCTTCTAACAGTTGTAATCTTTTTTTAGTTAAGCAATTGGATGCTATTATTTACTGTTATCTTCTTTTGTATGCCAAAACTGGAACAAGGTGTAATGCCATCATTTTTCTTGTAGAGGAAGTGCCTTCTTATGCTACTTCAGAAGAAAGAATTGTTGAGATACATGGTGAAGCTCAAAAAGTTTCAAAAGCATTAGAAGCAGTAATAAGACACCTGAGGAAGTTCTTAGTTGATCACAGTGTCATTCCTATATTTGAGAAAACTGTGAGTTTAAATCTTAAAAGTTCTCGGTTTGAGATTGTTAGAATTATGAATTAATTCATAGTGTTTATTGCAGTACAATGCAACAATTTCCCAGGAACGCTCTACTGATGTCAGGGCTGATAAAACTCAGCCCTCACTCCATGCAGCTCCTGCTCCTCAGATTGGGATTGGTTCTGATTATTCCCTGTCCTTGAAGAGGGATCCTTCAATATATGATCGTGAAACACATCTGGACCCTAAAGTCCTGCAATCTGGAATATCACTTTATGGACAAGATTCTGCACTTGGAGGATTACGCTCAACAGGACTTGGTCGCAATGCTGCTCCTATAGTTACCCAGGTTTGTTTAATCATTCATTTATTGTTACTAAACATGATTATGAATTTCCTTTCTCTCCCTCTCCCCCCCCTTCTTCCTAACAAGCCTTAAACTGTGGAAGTTTAACATGACTAGATGGAGTAAACTGGCTTTAGGAATGGTATCAGGCTCTCGTTTTATTTGATTGGAAGTGATTTTAGGTTATGTGGCTTAACAAGTTTTTGGAGAAGTCTTCGTTCAGCATCATATTTCTTTTCCTTTTTCCTTTGAAAGTTCTCATAGAATATTGATCGTTCCTGTACCATGCTTTTTGAGGCATGATTTCATTTTGCTCTCATGTCATATATTCTTGCTATACTGTGATTGATCTTGCATCATTGTTAATTAATTCAGATGACACAAACTATGCAAGTACCTCTCTCATATGCTGAGGACATCATAGGGGTTGGTGGATCAAACATTGCCTACATTCGTCGTACCAGTGGTGCAATCCTTACAATACAGGAGAGTAGAGGTTTACCTGATGAGATCACTGTGGAAATTAAGGGCACCACTTCTCAAGTTCAGACGGCTCAGCAGCTTATTCAGGTAAATTGTCTTTTATAATGAGATAGGGGATTTTTACTACCTTTGCATTCATTTTCTTCTTTATTATTTTATTACTAAGCCTCAATTTGTGTTTGCTTTTTGGCTGTCTGGATATGCATGTTATGATCTTGAGTTTTCTTATGATAGTATTTGGTTTCCCATTTCCACTCCTAGTATTTTGTTCCTCTTTTCTCCAAGAAAAGACAACACTCATTATACTCGTATCTTTTTACCCTTTGTATATGTGGCCTAATCATTATTGTCTTTTGATGACCTATGATTGAGCTGTCTGCTAATATTCTCTTTTGCTTGAATCTTCTTTTATAATTTAGAGAGTGAAATAGATTGGCTATGTATGTGTGACAGCTTTTAATTAAGTGTCCACATTGGGCATTTTTGTTTGTAGGATTTCATTAACAATCAGAAGGAGCTGACACCGAGTGTGTATGGGAAGATGGACTCTGGATTTAGTTCATATTCACAAGTAGCAGACGCCACCTACTCTTCATCTTCTTTTACCTCACATCTTGGAGGGTATGGATCTTCGAGCTTAGGAGGGTATGGATCCCCCACTGGGGGAGGTTATGGCAGCTACAGATTTTGAGTTTATATCTGGAAGGCCTCTGTAGGACACATGTTTTGGTAATGCGAATTTGGATAAATCAAATTATTTGTATTTCGTCCCATAAATATATAAAAAATTGAAAAAAAGAAAGAAAAAGAAACTTGTTCTGCTTTCAGAAACAAATACATACAAGAGTTTTGCATTAATTTATTCTAATTCCATGGAGATAATGTGTGTGTGTGTGTGGGTGTGGGTGTGTGTATAGGAATTAATGAAGATGCACATACAAACTAGAACCACATACAACTAAAAACTAAAGAACGAGAGTGTTGCTTTAGTTTATTCTAATTCCATGGAGGTCGAATACATATCCTGGAATTAATGAAGACGCATGTATAAAGTAGAAGCACTCGAAACATTTTTATTACTATTTTGAGATGGCCAGATGGGTTATTAAAAAGATGACCTCAAAGAAGGCAGATTATTAATACCGAGCAGTAGCAGAATAAGAACAAGATATGACAGTTATAGAAATCGCAAAATATCTGATGCCAAAAAGGATAACGAGCAACATAGCTGCAAGAAGCATGAAAATTTTACGTATTATTTCAAGTTCTTAGTGGGGTTTTTCCTGCAGTACTCACTAGCAGATTTAATAGCTTTTATCTAAAATCGGCTCTTGTTTTGGATTAGCACTGGATTTGCCCATCCCACTGAACAGTTCCACAACGTCTTCATCGCAAACAGTATCTTGTTCATTGACAATAATTATCTTCTCTTTGAGCAACTTAACATCCTCAACAGAACATACAATTTGTGTAACGAGTGATAACTGGGGACTCTGAATTTGTTATGACTTCATATGCCACCTGCAGGTTTCTCATTAATTACCACTTCATAATAAGGCTAAAACGTCTGCTATCTGGATCGAGACAAATGTTCCAGATTGCAGGTGATGATAAGGCTCCAAGCCTATCACCTGAGGGGTGTAAGCTACAGGCTTGGAAGTTTTTAGAGACTCGAGACACTTTAATGAAGGATGAAAACAGGAATATGGATAAACTTCTCCAGATCTTCCTTGAGGTTCTCTTGGATCTTCTCACTGAACATGGAATTGACGATTCAAGCAGATGAAGAGAGAACCAATCTGCTGTTTTAATTCTCTGCTTTCGATGTTACAGCTTTTGCCTTAATAATCTTTATGTAGTCGTCCATTAAGCGTGCGTGCTTTAAACATCTTCAATGCAAACACAAATTTAAGCAATTAGATTACGTCAACGTGCTTAATACAATTCATTTGTCTAATTAATTCACCTGTAATTCACATCATCAATTATTTCTTGTCGGAGTTCTCAATGACTAAAAAAGTGTTTAAATATCCAACTACATAATCCAATTATCATTTAAAATTATAAGCGTCAACAATTAAAAAATTATAGAGTATTTAAATAAATATTAATTATCGATTCGTCTTTTTTAAATCGATAAAATCTAAAAATAAGTCGGATTTATCTATTTTAAATTTGCAAAATCCGATAGCACATAGTAATTATGATTGTCTAGTTTTTACCAATTAAAAAAAATATTTTTATTTCAAATCGATAATTACCGATCATCAATCTAAATATCCCTAAATCATTCCAAGCATGCCACTCCATAAATATTATAATTTTTAATTTTAATATTGAGTTTTTGTTTTAATATTTTTATTTATTTTGTATTTTTTTTTTAAATATTTAATACTCATGAATTACATTATTATTATTATTATTATTATTATTATTATTATTAAAATTTAAATATTAATTTTTAATAATTTGAAAATATATTATTATAAAGAAAATATATGGATAATTTTTTTTTTATATAATTTTTTTTTTTTTTGGAATAATACAAAAGCTTTGTTTGATACTGAGTTTAAAGTGCGTTTAGAAAATCAAATTTTTTAAAAAATTAGATTTTGTAGTTTTTCTTTAAATTATTATTTATCAAAAGTAATTTAAAAAAAAAAAAAAAAAAAAAAACCTTCGTACAAGGCAGACTGAAAACTCAATCCCAAACCCAAGCTAAAAATGCATATGTGCTTTTATTGCGAGAGCCAGACCATTAATTATGGCCCAATCTCAATCACAGACCCAAATCCATGGCCAAACCCATTGGGCCATCAGTGTACTGCTGCATCAATCACTCATTGGCCCGAAAGGTTGAGGGTCTGAAGCTGCAAAGAGAAACACTCTTTGGGTTTGAATCTCATGATTTTTGGTTTAGGGGCATCTGTTATTTTTTTTGAAATTTTAATAAAAATACCGAAAAAATTTAATTGTAAAAATATTTTTTAAAAAATATGACTATCAAACATATACTAAAAATATATTAAATATATATAAAAAAAATGATAAAAGTGAATTAAAAAAAATCGTAAGAATGAAAAAAAAAAATAGTATTTTTGTGTAATTTTTCTTATTTTTTTTTTCCTTTTCTCTTTTCTAATATTAGGGAGGAGAATTAATATCAGTGAGATTCAAAACACTTTTCTTTAAAGTGGTCACACTTTATGGTTAAGCTAAGAAATAAGTTGTATTTATAATGTTATTAATTAGTTAAGAATTTATTTACAAATATCAACAATGTTTTAAAAATAATTAATTATATATAATTTAATCAAATATAAATTTTTTAAATGAATTTTTATACACACCTAACATATAAATCAATTTATAATACATACCCAAATATAGTAAGTATGAATTTATGATATATACATGCTTAGATTATACTGTTATAAATATATTATAATGTATAACCCGCCAAATATACAATAATAAGTTAAAGATGAACAAAGAAAATAATAAAACTCAATAGAGCCTGTCCTTTTTGGTTGGAATATTCTTCATACTTCAAATATAAGTGTGTTGCTACATATATTATAAGTGGATACTGTTTCGAATATACACAAAAATTAATTAATTACATTATATTAACATTCAATAAAATTCGATTAATATTTATAAAAGTATGTCGATGTCTATAAGAAGATTTAAAATAAAATTTTTGAAAATCATTTATTAATTTATAAACTCTGTAAAAGACATTTATTTATAAAAAAGTTTATGAATATTTTTAAAAATTTTAATTGAATATTGTTGAGGCAATATATATTGCACAGTTGGATGAGTTTAAAAGAAAAGATAAAATATAAAAACAAAATTACAATTTTTTCATAAATTATTAATTTCAGTTAACTCTTTTAATTCCATATTGTATTGGTCTCTCTCTTGATCCCTAGAGCTTGATGAAAAGTACAAAGTCTTGGGCACATCCACATATATATTTAATTTACACCAAGTACTATACTTAAGTATAGATATAGTGTGTTTTAAGTTTTAATAAGAAATGCACCCTCAAAAACAAATGGTTATAACAAGAAATGAAAGAAAAGAAAAGTATACGCTAAAGACTAACTTACGTAGACAGACAGTAAGTTGTAGAATTAGTAATAATGCAATAAAAAAGGACAAAGAACGTACATACATCTCTATAATCTAACTTGTTCTCTATATATTGACATTCAACAACCTTTTTGAATATTTTTCACCCCTTTTGGAAACAAAATTATCCCACCTCCCTGCTCTCCTTAATCTTGATCCTTTTCTTGCTAATTAATTCAAACAACATGCATATATACAAATCAAATTAAGTTCCTTACTCATTGTATTTTGGCAAAATACACTGCTAATTAAGAAGACGTAACGATGTGATTATAAACCGGTCTTTTATTTTATTTTGAAGTGCTTGACAAGTAGCATGCCAGTCATGAATCTGCAGCTAGCTAGCTTAGAGATCTTATCATTTCTAGAGAGTCTTCATGACAAATGCCTGTCAACTACTTCACCATTAAAGTCGACAAAGTCATTATGAAATTATTTTCAAATGTGATTCATAGAATAAGATATATATATATGAAACACTAAGAGGGTGTTTGGGTGAAAATCCAATTTTGGAAAACATAGTTTTAAAAATGTTGTTTTAAAATAAGCTGGTATGTCTAATTTAAATTTTTTCTGTTTTTAAATTTCAAAACGGCGTTTTAAATTAATCTGCTAAATACTAAAAAACTCGTTTAGCGTTTTTTAAATTTTAAAACGGCGTTTCATATCTATTTTAAGTAAATTCAAACACTCCCTAAGATATATATATGAAACACGTATTCATTAGTAGTATTTATAAAGCAATTGAATAGTTATAATTAATTATTTTTATGTTATTTATACAATTGAACACGAAATCTTAGTTTATAATTCCACAATAACAAAATGGTTTTGAATAATATCATACTCATATCTGTTGATGTATTATCCAACTAAATGCACAAATATCAACAAAATGAACCCATTGAAGTAGACTAAGTTTTACATATATCATGCTAGTTGAGTTGTTTCTTGGTTATATTCTCTTGTATGTAATAATTTTAGGGTTTTGCTACAGTAGTGGTGAATCAATTGTATAAATCATCCTATAAAAAGTACATACAATTAATCAAAATTGAATCAAGTTTTTATGATTTAAAGTGGAAAACAAGTAGCCTAGGAATTAAATAGCAATCTTCTATTCCTAACTGCTTTTGTTTTCGATTATTATCTTGTTATACCACAAACATCTAACAACTGCTCCATGTCCATATCTTTTCTTCACACATAAACATATATACACCCTCTATGATAATTGTATTTTGAGCACAACTCATATTGATCATAAAAGCTAGGAGAAGAGATATAGCTAACCCATGCAAGCCAAAAAAATTTGCATGGTAAATTCCAAATTATTAGTAGAAAATATAATTAACCAGCTAATTATATAGGATATAACTATTAATAATAATATAATTAAGTAATTATTTGCCTTAGTTTGTTCCTTTATATGTTGGGTGTTATTCACAAATTATCATATTATTAGTGGATGTAGATAACAATAATTACCCATTTTAAATGATTAATTATCATTTCTAGAAAATGATTAATTCAAAAAATAAGACTCTAAAAATAATATTATGTGATGTGGTCTATAAATCATAAAGTTTATGAACTGATTTAATTAAAGAAATAGATCGCTAATAAATTGAGATCTGGATTTAATTTGAGTCTATTTCAATATTGAGCTTGACTTGGGCCACATGATGATGACGAATGTTATTTTTTTATTAAAATTCTTCGTCTCCGTTTTACTAATTTTAATTATTTTATCAATTTTTAATTAATTTTTATTTTCTTATATATGACTCTTAAAAAGTTTCGCTATATTATTATGACACTTTATTGTGAATTTTAAGGTGATGGCTCTTCTCTAGATGCATTTTTATATTTTAATTTAGGTCAATATGAAGCTTCAATGGTGAATTTTCCTCATGATCTAATTAATTAACTGAAAAATTAGCTGTTTGTTTTTTGCGGATTAGGTCATCTTTGGCAACATTAAGACGTTATCAAGACCTTATAAATGAATATATATATATATATATATATGCAATTGAAGTGTTTGATAAGAAAAAACAAAAGAAGGCGATGGATGTATACACTGTAATTGGTTAACTTCCATTGTTGCTCAATAATTGAAATGTTAAACCTCTCAATCTTGGCAAAATAATAACTAAACCCACCTTTAGAAAGATGAGTGAAATACATAGAAGTTATAATTATAATAAAGTTTCCCTATTTAAATAACACATAAAGTTACATATGTTGTGCCCAAGGATAGAATTAGTTATTGAAAATAAATTTAGTGGTATAGTATAGCCCATGAAAAAGCTTCTCTTGTGCATGACACTGATATTAAGGAATGATCTTCAAACAAGAAGCATCCATAGAAATAAAGAATGCACCATTCTACACGCTTTATATATGCCTGGTGTCTGAATATGCAGCAGCTTCTTCTTCTCTTGTGAATTCTAATTAGTGAGAGAGTTTATTCCTATTTTTGGCTTTTGAGTTGCGACTTTTTCTTCGTCTTAGCATGGTGCTGTGGCAATAACAAATTGACTTGTAGGAAACGAAATAGGGACGGGAAGGACCCACAGCCAAGTCACACGTGGCATAGTGTTTACCTTTGTCTTATTTGCACGTCCCAAATTAATCCTTCATTAATTACTGTTACGTCCCAATCTATTATATCTATCTAATATTATAAATCTTTTTTTTTTCCTAATATACCTTAGCTTTTTATCTATAAAAAAACTTTAAAAAATATTATAATTTAATTTTTTAATATTTTATATCATTAGATATATAGGTTCTATATATGTTACTGAATTACTAGAATTATTATTAGGAATATATAATAGAATTAAACTAAAAATTTAATTTAATTTAAAGCTGCAAAAATAATTTATATTTTTAATCCACTCTTTGTATGACATTTATATTGAATTTGAGGCTATATAAGAAAGTATAACAACTTAATTTATAAAGTGTTAATAAAAATGATTGATTAATATTTAAAATTTATAATTTTAAGTCGAAGTGATTCTGATCTAAATTCACACTATCTAATTAAAAATTTAAGTTTACAGGTGAAAATCTTAGAATAATTTCCATTCATAGCACATATATATATATATATATATCTAATTTAATATTATATCTATGATGAAGGTTGAATTAGAAATCTCCTATAAATAGTTGATTTGAAATAAGGAAAAAGAAATCTCAAACCCTAATTTAACATAATGAGGCCAATATGGACATTTTAAAATGCATGATAGATATATATATAATTATTAAAATAGGCAATAGGTGCGGCCATTTCTAAACAGGGATTTCTTGAATGGGTTAATTTCCATGTTAAATATAAAAAGCATAGATATCCCTTGTATGAGAAGACCCATAGTAGGTGATATCTTGAGAGACATAAAGTCACAGCTATCTCTATTTCTTACATCTCTTCATATCAGAATTAAGCTTAAATTCCCAGATTTCTTGTGCATGGTAAGTAAGAAAAAACTTTCATCACCTTTAGTTTCACACCCTTTTCATATTTTATCCAAAAAACCTGATAGGAGAAAGTACCAAAACCTAATAGAAGAATTATAATCTTCTCCATGCAAGTAAGCTACTTAGTTATTTTACTTCTAAAAAAGGAAAAAAAAATAGAAGTTCTAAATTAGATAAGAAAAGATAGTTTCCAATTGAAATATCCTTCTCCTTCCTATTACTTGGAAGATATTATTTCAACTTTCTTCCCACTAGCTAGCTAGGGTTTGTTTAAATTTGTAAAATACTGACAATAATTTGTTTGATGGTGATGATCATTTTGTTTTAGGGTTTAATTTGTAAATATTGATTGATGCCTTTTATTTGTAGTACAGACGCGTATGGGTGAGAAAGGAAAGAAAGAGAAAGTAATAATGGAAGGTGGAGATAAGGGAAATAAGGATCAGGAAAGTTTGCCTCCTGGATTTCGGTTTCACCCTACAGATGAAGAACTCATAACTTACTATCTTATAAGTAAGATCTCTGATGCTAATTTCACAGGGAGGGCTATTGCTGATGTTGACCTCAACAAGTGTGAGCCGTGGGATCTTCCAGGTACTTAAATCATGCATTATTTCCTCAACAAATTAATTATGGAATTAATATATATATATATGTTTGATGATTTGAATTAGGGAAGGCGAAAATGGGAGAAAAAGAGTGGTACTTCTTCAGCCTTCGAGATCGGAAATACCCAACAGGTGTGAGAACCAATAGAGCAACGAATACAGGTTACTGGAAGACGACAGGGAAAGACAAAGAGATCTTTAATAGTGTAAGTTCAGAGTTAGTTGGAATGAAGAAGACTTTGGTATTCTATAGAGGAAGAGCCCCTAGAGGAGAGAAAACCAACTGGGTCATGCATGAATATCGTATTCACTCTAAATCTGCTTTTAGAACTACCAAGGTAATCTATATTTTCAATTAATTAATCAATATACCCTGCCCTGTAATCCAATCTTTTGTTAGGGTAAATATTTCTCCTTCAACAGTAATTCATACCATGATTTGGGGAATCACGACATGACTAGCATACCTGTGAAAAAAAACCCAACAAAATAATGTAATAATAGTAATTTAAGGCTGATCTCTATAGAAAAATTACCAAATCATACTAGATGGGGTGGGATACTATGGAAAGGGATAATACTATTTTTATTTTTATTTTTAATTTGATTCTGATTCATATTCAAACTTGAATCATCATGTGAAAACATTGAAATTACAATGTAAAGGCAACTTAATTGAATTTTTTTTTTTAAATTTAATTTTTGTTAAATTAATATTTAGATTTATTCTTTTTGAGATTGGAGATTGTAGTTATGTGGTACAGCATTCATTTTTTATCCTTCTTTTGGTTAAAAAAAAAAAGGACTACTTTATGAACAAATTGTATGAAACAGCTTCATTGGATCATGAAACACCATCTTCCATGCTTCAAAATTTCTCGTTTAACTTCACCAAGGTGCTGGGGGAATCTTTATTCTATGAAATATGAAATTATGAGTTCAATAAATTGCTATTCATATGAATTTAGGAATTATAAAATTAAATAATTTGTTATTCCTACTTCTCATGCATAGATTATGGAAGTGAATAACTTCTTTTTATTTTCGATTAATAACGTTTTTTTTTTAGCATTAAGGAAAAGTGAAATAATTATAAGTTTATATATATTTATTATTAAATAATGTCTCGGTGTGCTTAATTAATATTTTTTTTGCTATTGCATAATACAACATAAAGTAAAATTAAAATAAAACAAATTTATTAAAAGAAAACATATAAAAGAATCAAATCAAATATCATAATTTTTTTTTAGAGAATTTGTCTTTTTTTTTTAATATTATTATAAAAGCATATGATTCATATATATATATGTGGAGTTCATCCAAATATTAGAGGCTTCATGAACGTGCAGTCTAACCTAAAAATTTTACGTGTTTTTGATGTGAAAATTAAGCTAATTTAATAGGTTAAGACAATATTTATGAAATTAGACAAAATTGGCCTATGTATGAAATTGGAACTTGTTAATTAATTAGTATATAAATAAATAGACTAGTTGCTTGCTAAATATTCTAAATATTAGTAGTCATAAAAATGGTGAACTGTACGAATTAATTATCCATGGATCATGCAGGACGAATGGGTGGTTTGCCGAGTGTTCCAGAAAAGCGCAGGAGCTAAGAAGTACCCATCAAACCATTCAAGAGGAGTAGTGAATCCCTACAACCTTGAAATGGGACCTTCACAAATGATGCAGCAGGCAGCAGAAAACTTCCAGTTTCCAGTTGGAAGGAACTACATGAGCCAAGCAGAGCTAGCAGAACTAACAAGGGCTTTCAGAGCTGGTGGTGTTGGCTCTTCTATTAGTTTGAATCTTCCTCTTCAATCCCGAATCAATAACGTTAACTACCCACCAGTTGGAGTTGGAGTTGGAGGAGGATGCTTTACTATATCAGGATTGAACTTGAATCTTGCAGGAGGCGCTTCAACGCAAGCCGATTATAGACCAATATTACAGGCTGTTCAGCCGCCAGTGACGAACCAACAAGATATTGTCAATGCTTCTTCCATGATGACTTCTACTTCTATTTTCCCTGCAGATCAAGCTGCAGCTACCTATACTGCTGCTGATATCAATGCAGAAGCAAATGGCCCTACCAATAGATTTATGGGGGTCGAACATTGCATGGATTTAGATAACTACTGGCCTTCTTACTAATAAAGACGCAGACAGAATCATCAGGTGAGCCGTTTCTAGCTACACATGTTTGTTAATGTACAATAATAATCTAGATTAATTATTTATGGTTAGTTCTAAGTACTTTTAATTATTTCTTATAGCATCAGCTTGCACTTTGTTACGGATATGCCAATGGGCAAAATACCCAGCGCGCGAAACAATTAGATTGATGTTTTATGTTAAGGATTAAGATGCTCCTTGAATTATTGTTTTTTATTTTCCCTTCCTTTTTTTCCTATTTAAATTGAGAATTGTTAAAGAAACTTGCATAAATCATTTTAGTTAGTTAATCTTCCTTCAATTTTCTTTCCAGTCAGATTGTTTGGAATAGACAATATAATCATCCTGCAAATTTGTAACGAATGTTGTTCAGAATCTCGGATGCATGTCGTTACTCGGTGGCCGAAGAAGTCAGCAGAGCGAGGCCGGCCCATAAGTCTTCTTGGTCATTGCCTAACCTTAATTACTTGTGCAGTCACATAAATAACCAATTCCAACAAAGCCCACCCGCGGCCTGTTCCGAAACGTACTAAACAGACTAAATATTGCTAAGCAGAAACCAGCCTTCTAGTTAAATAGCTTCAATTCCACACCTTTTGTCATCTACATCTCAGAAAGTCTGAAAGCGATAGTAATAACTTCACTGTTATGGACATCACTGATTGCCCAAAGCTCAACTTCAAGAAGGGTAGAAAACCAGAATTACCAGTGGAATAAATTAAATATACAAAAAGGTTTCACAGCCATGGGCAAAACAAGTGTTAAATGAAAAAAATAAAAAACTTAGTTTCGCAAAAGAGTGTGAGGTTTTTTTCACAAGTAAATTGGTTGTGCTAAAATTGTTTGGAAGAGATGGAACATAAGGTAAATGACTGTCGAGTGTAAACTAAAAGCAGCCCCAACAAATATGATCCTGATTAACGTAAATATCTGAGGGAGATTATAATTATTTCAACTGTAAAATGTCAATTAAGAATAATTAACAAAATGAACAATAAACTACAACTCTAACAACATTAACCAACTTAACCCATATTACATCTAAAATTCTCGGTGTGAAAAAAGGTTCTAAAACATTTTTCACAATGACTAAAAGAAGAAAATATGCAGGAGCTCCAAAAACATCACTTCTGACCAGGATTCAGCTTTGTAGACCCAAGAGCCAATGCAAAGGGTACAAGTCCCATCTGCAAGACAGAAATGAACAGTTAGATAATCAAACATCCAGGTAGGAGCAAGCAACAAATTAATTTTCAGCCATTAGGCATTACATTTTGATAGAAAATTTTATGGGTATACACATACCCGGCATCATCATCAAGCTTATCCATACAAAGTAGGATTACAAATTTACGATGCAACAAATCTAACATAACTCCCCAAAATAATTTCTTCAAACTTGTGCTTAAAGAAGCACTTTGACATGGCTTCCTTGTCTCCTGCATTATAGGAAGAAAGTTGAAGGGGGTTGGGTGTGGGGAGGGAATGGGAACCCCATATCATTGCCAAATCAGTATTGAAATTGCAGTGTTTGTCTTTGTAAATCTCTTCTCTCAGGAAATCTCCCCACCCCCACGACACACAAATCCACACCCCCCACCACTCTCCCCACCCCCCCTCCCCCTCTCTTCTCAACTCCATTTTGCAGGTTATAATATGTATTTCTTTATTATAAACAAAGTACAAAACAAAAATTGGGAGAAAAAGAAAAAGAAAAAAACGAAAAATATAAGATGCTCTTAGTGCAGTATGATTTGTTATTTTCACATAACAGAAGGTAGGAAGTGGCAATCCAGAATGCCACAAGGAACAAGAAGCAAGCATCCTGGACATCGTGTAAAACATTATGGATGGGAAAATCCAAACCAATAATCTATACTGAAGGCCATCTCAAGAATCCCCAATTGATCAAGCTGATAGAGCATTCAAGTTGCTTAAAAATATGGGTAATGCATGAAGAAAAATAAATAGTGATAGCAACAAATGCACCCTAGATAGCACTTGCTATAGAAGCACCAATAATGAGGCATACCGCAAGCATATCCAAAGGAAAAGAATCAGCAAACAACCTCGTGGAACTCTAATTGTCTGGATGCCCTCGTTTAGCCTTACGACGAGAGTGGCCTGTTTGAGCATTTCGAGCACGTTTCTTTGCCTTTTTACTGCAAAGATCAGGTAAACAAAAACAATTGCATCACAAAGGAAATTAGCTAGAAATCTAATAATGTAAACAGAGACCCTTTTGTGACACAAATGAACAGAGAGTTCATCACCAAATTGTATAATAATTATTTAAGAACTGACCAGCAAATGGCTGAACAAATTCTAGATAAAATGATGATGGGTAAGGCCAATAAAGCAGAGGCCTGCAGCATAGAAAGATCAATAAGTTGGTTAGTTGTTCATGCTAGGTAGCTTACCAAGTGTATGTTGATTTTGTTAAGAACTGTCAGACAAAAAGATCAGACAATTCATAACCTATAATCCTTACCGTAAACCAGACCAACTCCTTAGTTGCAAGAGGTCTTGTCAGCTCATGCTTATTCAGTTTTTCTTGTACAGTGCCTTGCAACTTAAGAAAATATAGGAAAATAAGTTAATTATGCTCAAATAATTCTCTAATCTCGAGTAGTATGAACCCAAGTTTGTATTACTACCCAAAAATGGTCACGACAAAATTAGATAACCGGCAACTGATCTCACTAACATACTACAATTGACAATTGCATAACAACAATGATACACCAGTATTGATACCTGATTGTGGTATATAGTTGCAGACTCTAAAAATTTCCCATAAGCATGAACTGCCTGCTTTGTGTAGGGTTTCAAAGCCACCCTAACTTTATCAACATGGGGTTTTGTCACAGTTGCAACCTGATCGATATAAGGCTTGCTGAACTTCTTAGCTTCCTGTGATTAAACTAATAATTTCAGATGAAGCTTAAAGCATAAATACTACAACATAATATATAACTGATAGTAAAGGAAAATAAACACCTGATAGTAAGGATCAACAAATTCTTGTACTTTGATAATATGAGGAGTTATTGCAGTCTTTGAGGATTCATAAGCTTCGATTGTTTTCACAGTCAGTGATTGCACATGTGGTTCAACATGAGTTGTTATCAGTAACCATTGCTCCTTTACAGCTGGGATCCATTTCTTCAAGCAACAGTCCAAAGAACAATAAGTATAACTAGAAAGTAATCAGCCAGTGTTCCATTAATGGACAACAAAATATAAAATAAGTAAATAGCTCGGAACCACCGACTTTTTTTTTTTTAAAGAAAAAATTCAATAACCTCCTGGCAAAAACAGAAGATCTTGCTTCAAAACATCTAATCCATGACAAAAGGGAAAAACTGCAGTCCCTACCCTCTTCTTTAAGTAATGAAAATCATAGAGCAGAAACTTGGGGAATAAAAGAAAGTGAGCTTACAGTTTTAACTGTTTCCAGGTGGGGTTTAGCCCAACGTTCAGCATCAACCTTTTTCTGCAGGGCCTAAAACAAATTTCAAAATCCATTTAGTGACAACATTTTATTATGGAAGATGATATTACACTCAAGACCTAGTATACTATTGCGGGGCTGTGTTTGAGTAGTAAACAGTCTGCAACAAATAACAATAAAATAAATCACTGTGTTGCAAGAAGAAGATAATATACCTTTTGAACCACCATTTCCATGGCAGGCTTTCCATGCTCATTCCAATGGGTCTGGACCAAAGACTGCAAAAAGACAATATCACCATACGCCACAAAAGAAGATATTTGGATTCCATCAATTTTTTTTTGACACATTGGAAATTCTTCAAAAGCAAATGGGGGCAGCTAGGGTTTGAACCCTAGATCTCATGCACTACAAGGCAGGTACTTAACAATTGAACTACTAGCCCCTAGGCATTCTATCAAGTTACCTGAAAATGGACTAATTGCACAGCAAGCCAAGGTGGAAGCCATGCACCATGAACCTGAGCACATGTCACAACTGTATAATAAGCCTGATGCCAAATTGTAGTCCGTATTTCATCACATAATATTCTTATATCAACCACAACAAAATATTTTATACATGACATATAATCTATTCGATGAGATGATGGCAATCTGTAGCTACAATGGTATACAATTAAGAAGCCACTATCCTAAAAGTTAAACCGTAAAATTGAGTTATAGAGTGTTCAAGCAGCCAAAGCAAGTAGTTGCACAGGATGCAATCTTATTAGAAGATTCTGCATATTCTCAATAGTAAGGCATAAATCAAAGTTCTGTACTCCTACTGCATTGGGCAACATGTATCAGAAAATAGGCCTCGAGACACGATTTTATGGTTTGAGGATGGCTAAAATGGAATCATGCTAACAGCTGATACAGTCCCATGACTGCATAAGACTTCACTGAAGTAGTGCTAAAACAGATGTTACTTCTATAACAATTATTTTAGCTGTTCACAGTATTGATTTATATATTCAGTTAAATAATTGTTTTATTATTTATTGTTTTATAATTAAGAAAAAATGTAGTAGCATCAGCTTATATTGTTAAATTTTTGCACAATGCCCAATATTGCAACATGCAACCACAACCTACAGAAAAACCCAAGGTTCATAAATTTAAGAGAGTTTTAAAGAATCTCTCCAACATTTAATCCTATACAAGATCTACTTGCTCTTTTAGCCAAAAGATTAGATAACATTGGCTTCCAACTTAAAATTCCAAGCTCCACAATCACTCCAATAACCACCAATAACCAATATTATTTGAAACTTTCCTAGAATCTAGTACCTCTCCCGGATCATCCATCAGATCCAATTGATAAATGTAGAAGCAGAAACAATTATGATAACATTTTTCTAGATCTGCATGACGTAAACCTTCTTATATGCAAACTCATGGTGGCTACATGGCTAGTAATTCTATCATCTCCAATTCCAATAATAATAATAGTATGGCTTCAAGCAATTATGAAATGCTCATCTACTGCCAATAACATCCTCTTTTTTACACATGCTAAACTTCATATCCACAAAAGTAAGTTATGCCAAAGCCAAACTAAAACGATCAGAGGCTCATCTCATTTTCCAAGTCTAACATTCCTTCACTGGCCAAAAAGGGTTTCAGCTAGTTTGAGGAGGGTGCCATCTACAACAGAAAGGTGTGTACGATGCTAAAACTTCCATGAACATTCAGTTTCCATTTTCACAAGTTTTGCAACTAGAAGAGGAGCCCAAAATCCAAAAGTAATCAATTTGATCTGATTTTCCGAGAGAATGAACAGGACTTACTTTACAACCAAATGAACAGATAAAGAACATTCAATTTGATGAAAGATTTTCCAATCATAACATATCCAAAAAGAAATATGAATATTCAAAAGATAAACAACACAAGAAACTAAAGCACATTAGCAATTAGCTTATTACCTCCATTAACTCTCTTGTTTTTGAAGTAGCGTCAAATTTTGCCTTCATCATTTCTTCCTATTAAAAAAAAATAAAGATCAACTCCAAGTGAACTGAATGTACCCCAAACTTCATCATTAACAGAATACCTCAGCAACTTTAAGAGCACGTTCTGTCTTGAGAAGTTTGCTCTTCTGCTCATCATTAATCTTTTGAAGCTGAGAAACAAACAAATCACATATCATTGCATATTTTCCCAATCCGGGAAATATAAAGCAAATCAAAATACAAAATCTCTATCAAAATAATAAAACAGAAGACATGGAAATATATTGAAGGCATTACCACCTATGAAGCACAGACACTGACACGTGATACGACACAACACGATACTCCGACACGTTAATTCTAAAAAAATTTAGATTTCGACATGTTGAGATACGTTTGATTATTAAATAATATATTTAATATATACACTATATATTATCATTCATATTCATTAATTTTTAAAAAATCAAATAAAACAAACTATATCATCAATTTAACAATAAATATTTTCATCAATTCAACAAAAAAAAAAAAAAAAAAGCAATGCTAGTAAAATCTAATATACACCATTAATGCATTTGCTAATAAAAACAATACTTGTTAAATTTAGAAATAATTGACCCATCATCTACCTCTCTTCCCGAAACTAAAGGATCTGATTGATTTGATCAAAAAATGTCATAGAAGAAATGCAAAAAAATGAAGAAGAAGAAGAAGAAGAAAAAGGAACTTACTAGCATGAGAAGCGAAGGCCAAAAAAATCAGCAGAGCAAAGTATCTTGCTGATTTTAGGGGATTAAATTAGGGATTTAAGAAAATTAAAGTATTTACAAAATAGTTATTTCATATTATTTGCACAATTGCCATTTGACCGTGTCTGACACGGTCAAATTCGAGTGTCGAATTGGTCAACGTGTCGAAAATTATTGACCGCGTGTCGAAAGCATATCGGTGTTGAACAAGTGTCGGACACCGACTTTCCCTTCTATTTAAGGTGTCCGTGCTTTCCAGGTTACCACAAGAAGGACGTAAAGAAACAGATGCAAATGCAACTGCCCAATTGTATAACTAAACTAATTTTTAGCTACAGATGATAAACAAGTGGGCTTGCAGAAGCACACGTGACCACAGAAATCAGAAAGTTAAAAACGTCAACATTCCTCCAAAACAAGGGCATGCTAGAAATTTTGCATCATAGCGTCAAAGAATGTATAATTAAGAAAAATTATAACCAGGTTTAAAAAATAATAATTTCTATATATTATCAAAGGGTAAATTGCTCCAAATAGTATAAAATTTTTTGACTACTCAATATAAACAAAAATAAATAAATTCATCTTTCGCCTTAACAAAGAAACCAGTTGTTTGCTAAAAAATTAATAAAACGAGAAATGATAATCATTTATATAAAGACTAAATGACCAGCCATATAAAATAGATCTATTTGACTGAAAGGATCCATATGACAGACTTCTACTAGATGGGATTAATGATTAGTTGCATTGAGTTTACGTGCTACAACTAAGTAGCCTCATAATCTTTACTTTCACTGGTATATACCATATTTTTGGAACACTAGCATGTCATATAGAAAAGTTGTTATGTGGAGCTGGACTTCAATAGGCAGAAGACAGGAAGAGAACACTTTATTTACTCTTAGAAAAACAAGAATATTAATTACTTAAGAGATGCTGTCAACTGATGTGAAGAAGTCATGGATAAATGGGAAAATGAATGCAGCTGACAGCAAAAATATGACCGAAACAAAATTAGGAATTTTCCCAAATCCAACTGAACAAATAACTTACATTCTCTAGTTTCAAGTTCAATTCGCCAATCTTCTTTTCAGCTTCACTGGCTTGTGCTTCCAGGGCATCTTTCTGTTTCTGTTGTATTTCTAATTCCTTCGTAAGTTTGTCAACCTGCATGGAGAAGTAGCATTTACAAATATCCAACAGTTCTTTCAAAATTAGCAGTTTGTCTGTCTAGAATTATTTCAACCTGCTTCTCCAGTTCGCCAGCCCGGGCATGAGCCTTTCCCACCTGCTCAGCAGTGTCTAATTTCCCCTTTTTCCGTTTAACAAGTGAATAAGAGTCCATATAACATGTGAGTTAAAAAGTAATGAAACATGAGGCAACCATTGTTGAGTTTGCACTAGTGATCTTAATACAGAAGTATAGAAAAATGCTTACCTGAAGGGAAGATATTTCACTGTGCAAGGACACAATAGTATCTGCCTTATCTTGAATGATTTTCTCCTTCTGTGAAATTGTGTTATCCTTGCTCTTCAATTCTCGAGTTTTCTCATCAATGCGGGATTCTTCATATTCCAATAATTAGGGCACATTGACCACAAAATACAGTTAGATGCTTCCTTAAATAAAACATTCCAGAATAGGAAAGGCAAATTTTACAGGTCAACAAGGTAAAAATAAATGTTTTTTCAACACATTTTCACACGGCTGTTTCAGTTAATTTTTCTTGTATTTGGATCAATTTTTTCCTAGTTATAACATGAACACGTTATGAGGCTCTCTTTAATAAGTCAAAGATTAATTGAATGGCACAATTTTATAGGAATGAAAAATTACAGAGAGCTCCAAAAAATGAAAATCTGAAGTGAAATTAAGCTCAGTTACTACAAAACCTTGAATATAAAACAAAATTAGATCTAAAATTTTAAATTGGAAGCTAAGAAATAACGTTTAACATTCAAAATCATCCAAAAACATACAGTCAAAACTTCCAATTTGTTTCCTCTTGGACAAACCAGAAGATAAGAATTAAAAGAAAATTAAATTAAAAATATAGTAACAGTAGAGATAATAGAAGCAAACGAACCAAGGGCATGGATCTTAGCGTTGAGTTGGTCAATTTCGATCTTCAAAGCGGAGGTATCAACAGCGGCTGATCCAATAACTTGATCATTGGTTTCAATTGCAACATCGGCCGCAACGGAGGAGAAAATTAGGGCAAGAAAGAGAGATAATATCACGAGCTTTGAGGCCGCCATTAAACCGAAAAGGCTAACTCAAAGATAAAATATATAGAATTTGTTGATTTTCAGAAAGGTTGCTCTACCAACACCTGTAAACGTGTTATAATATAAAAAATATCAACGAGATTCAAAACGTGACCCCCAGACCGGTGATTATTTATGTTTACACAATTTTCGTTGAAGAAGGGTGATAGGCCCCACATACACGGCTGAGGGGCTGACGTTCCAAAAAAATATATTTTTAAAAATTTTGTGCATAATTTTGGAACTGATTTTTATTTTATATAAAAAGAATATATTATTATATTTATTATAATAAATATTATAATATTATAATTTTTAAAAATTTTTATAAAATTTTTTGACTATAAAAAGTTAATACAGTAAAAATTAATATATTTTTATTAATATATCAAGTCTAATGTATTTTTAATACATCAACTCCTCAATCTACAGACACGTGTCGGTTTTTGAATGAGAGCAGTGGACAGGTAGCGGTTTATTTGGAGGAGTAATAACTAATAAAATTTGAATAAGGTTGCGTTTCGTATTATTATTTATTTTATTTGTATATGGTGCACAAAACAACGAGCGAGTTGGTGACAATATCCACCACACCAAAGCAACAAAAGGAGTGTGCTGTGGACTTCCTTTGGTCCAATTTACAAAATAGTTGATTATTTTTTTTTAGTTGAATATTATGTAATTTCATTCCAAAATAGTTGATTGATTATTATTATTATTAATAATATAGTTGTGAATGTTACATCTCACCTAATTCTAAAATTGGTCATTAATGTCCACTAATATTAAAATCTAAAGTCACCATTTTCATTTATTATTGGCTTTCTCCATTGTATTCATCAAGTAAATTAAATGAATTTTTAGTTGATTAATACTAACATTAATATTAATTTAAATCAAATTTATATAAAAAATTATAATTTCATATATTTTGAAGTTGTCAATAACATAATTCATACAATAAGTTAAACGGGTTGAAGGGCTGATGTATCAAAAATACATCAGCTTCTGCTGTGTTGGCTTTTTAGTATCCAAAAAAAATTTGTAAAATTTCTTAAAAATTATAATATTATAATATTTTTTATAACGAATACAATGATATATTTTTTATACAAAATAAAAATTAAATGAATTCAAAAAATATAATATAAATATATTAAATCTAGACCGTTAAAATATAATAGTATAAATTTAATATACTTCTAACATATGTTTTTAGATCCATTTGATTTTTATTTTATATGAAAAATATGTCATTGGATTCGTTATAAAAAATACTATAGTATTATGATTTTTAAGAAATTTTACAAAAAAATTTTAAACACTAAAAAGTCCTACTGTATTTTTAGCACAACAGTCCATGAACCTTAATTAAACACATGGCTAGTTCAAAAAAAGAAAAGGTATTAATGAATAGTGTTGATTAAAGACAATTTGCTTTATTTGGTTCAATGATAAAAAGGAGAGATGGAAATTATTTGGGTGATGTTTTTTACACTCGAATTTCCTTTTCTTTTTTTTTTTTCTGTTCCCCAAATTAAAAGAATGGGGCTGGCTATTTGTTGGGTCAGTTCGAAATAATTTAGCTCCACAACTTTGTGTTTGTCTCAGCTCAAAATACCACTTTTATATTATGTCTAAAAAACAATATAATAATTCATTTGAATATATCATATTTGAAGTTTTTATAGGTTTGAATTTAAATTTTAAATATAAAATTATAAAAAATAAAAATGATGTCAAATTCTAAATAGCTAAAGTATTTAGCTATTAAAATATTTTCTTAACTTATCATAGTAAAAGGTAAAGTAATTAAAAATTTGTTATGGAATTTATACCTTCCTTAAGCTAAAGATGAATGATTTAACCACAATTTTTTATAATATAGCTAAATCGTTTGTTATAAATGACAGACATGTAACAAAACATCATTTCTTTAGCTATGGAAGCTTGAATTCGTAGCCATATTTAATTATTAGCTATAAATCTAATAAATTCATAGCTAAAAAATGAAATTACTAGCCATGATATTAGAAAATTAGTAACAAAAAAAATAGAATTATTACTTCAAATGAAAAAATTATGCAAATATTGGTTGTGAATCTTATAAATCCATAACTAAAGGTTAACATTATTAGCTATGGAAATTAAAGAAATCGTAATAAAAAATTTATAATTTATTAGTTATTATATTTAAATATTTAAATGGTACCTAATTTATAAATTAGAATATTTAAAATTTTTATGTTTTAATAAATAAAAGAAAAAATAATTAGATATATGCTCAAATAAATAAAAAATGATAAAAAAAATATCATTAAAATTACATTCAATTCATAAATTACAAACTCTTTTCTAAAAAGAATAAACTTCATCAATTATTTATATTATTAATACAAAAATACAAGTTCACTCATATCAATAAAAAAATTATACTAAACTTTAAACAACTAACTTTATTGCTCAATCATCCTTAAAGATTGCTCCATAATCCTTAAAAAAATGAAGACACTAGCAAAATTAATACCATCAATTATGAATAATTAAAACATAAACTAGAAATAGTCAAATATGCATGAGAAAAATAAATTTGTAATCAAATGAAAAGAAATTTAAAAATAAAAATAAAAATTATTACTTTCTCCGAATAAATATCTTAATTGCTAAATATATAATTATTAAAATAATTTTTTTAATTTATTTGAACCTTTCTAATTCATTTATTATTTTAATCTCTCTTTATCTTTTTAATTTTTTTATATTTTATATCTCTTAATAAGTATTTTTATTTTTAACATATTTTTTAATAAGGATATTATTATAATATTAAAATAAAATATAATTTAGTTTATGAAATGAAATACATAAATTAGACATATAAAAAAATAAGAGTTTATTATGCGACGGAGGAAATAATTATAAATTATAAGATATATAGTTTGAAAGTAAGTTGTACAAAAAGCTAGTATTATAGGAATATCGATCATAAAAGGAATTGTTTTCCCATGTGAGGGTATAACTACAGAAATATAAATTGCATGAAGATCTTAATTGGATTTTTCACCTTTCTCTTTCACATTTATAATATTTCTTCCCTAATTATATTAATTTGGATCTTCCTATAATTACTCAGACAAATTCAGTATCCACAAATTTCTGCATGCCCTCTGCTTCAATTTTATTTTACACTACTGAATACAGACCACTCTCTCTGCTGGTATAAGAGTACTAGTAGTTGTAGCAATAGCAATCATAACCAAGAATAGCTTCTGCTTTAGAACTGTTATATGACTCCTCAAAGAAAATAAATAATGTTGCTTTTATAAATTGAAGCTTTGCTTCCACAAATTTTGGCCCCCTAATTTCCTTTAGAATATATTTGGAAATTCTGAAATTTGAATTAAAATTGGAATTGAAATTGAAATTATATGTGATTGAGGAGTAGGCTGTAGTGGGAATAGAATCTTCATGAGAAATGATTATATACATATATATATATATATGTGTGTGTGTTTGCTTTCAATTTTCTGCCTGTAAATAATATTATATGCTAAAAAAATCAAAGTGCTGCCCAAAAGTAAACATAAGGATAGTGCACATGATTATTTCGGTGACATTTATACACAGATAATATGTTATGTTCATGACGTTCTAAAATCTTTTTGGAAAGCATGGACGGATCCGGACAGCATAATCTCCATAATTAAAAACTAAGATACCTTTCAACTTGCTACTATAACTCTAATTGGAATTTCTTTTCATTATTATATAGGCTTGTAGCACCACATTAACCTTTTTTCTTCCCCTCCAATTTTAAATAATATACTTTAAACAATGGGCTGAATAGAAATATGTAGTGGGCCATTTACTATTTTTTTTTTTTTTAAAAGGCAAATTAATAGTTTCTGCTATTGACCTAATTTTGATAATAAACATTAGTAATGAGATCAATGAACATTAGCTGTAAGATCAGAGAGCTAATGATCTTTGACACCACCTTGCCACTTAATTAAACACTGTAGTCGCAATGTAAATGGGTCTGCCCAAAATGCTGGGATGCCAGCATGCTTCTGACGAGAGCTATCAATAATTATTACCCACTTGACACATATGGTAACAATTAATGAGAGAGTAAATATATAATTCATTGATGAAAAAAAATCCACTGCAAGATAATATAAAATTAAAAAATTATATATTAAAAATAAATGTTAAAATATAAATAAAATAAAAATGTAAAAAAATAATAATTAAAATAAAAACATTGTGAATTTAATATAAAAATAAAAATTTTAATATTAACAAATTAATTTTTAAAATTGATTCTACCTATATTAAAATTATATATAATATCATAATAGTTATCGATTCTTATCCAAAATATGAATGAATTAATATATTAGGTAAATTCATGTGCTTACAAAAAAATGGATCTAACTCATTTGAATCACTATTATTAATTAAGTGATAATTAAATTTAAGAAAAAAAAATTATTCAATTATTATTTGGAGAAGTGTTAGAATATAAATAAAATAAATATATAGAAAAATTTCACTTGATTAAAAATAAAAATATTGTAAACATTAATGTAAAAATTGATTCTCCAATTTTAATAAATTATTTTTTAAGATTAATTTTCTTAAATATATATTAAAGTTGTACAATAAATCCATCGATTATATACGCTTTCAATCTAAAATTACTCTATCACAGCTGCATTGTTAATTAATATTAACAATAGATATCTAGAATAGTTAAGTAATAGACTACCAAGTTGTTATCATACATAAATATATATATATATTAATTTACCTTGACGATAATTTCAATAAATAATGAATTATGGACTAAAGATGGCCCATTTTGTTTCTCTGCAGCCTCTGAAGGTAACATCGATCTACTCACGAGCATGCATACATATGATATATGCCTAGCTAGCTAAGAGCATCCATTGTGATTTATATTCTTAGAGTTTAAAAATTAATATCATATCATCATTTTTATGTATACCCTCTTATATTATTTTTTTTTCATATTATTTTAATAATTATAGAGCTCCTAATTTTACTTTTTATTGTGATAGAGGGATGAAAATTAAATCGATCGAACTAATTAAGTTAAATTAAATCGATCAAATTAAATCGAAATCGATAGTTTCATAAATTATTTGATTTGATTTAAAAAATAAAATAAACGAAAGTTCAATTTGATTTAAAATTTGAGTAATTTCAAATAGAATCAAATCAATATATATA
>CANXYC011653579.1:0-12392 GCA_948193065.1 Aleurites moluccanus
ATTTTGCTTACTTTAATGCTATTTGTCCATCCAAAGTCAACATTGGTGGCTAACACATACATTTGCCACACCTAATCAAAAATCAATGGCAAAAATCCAATACATCAAGCTTATGATAACAAATTTGCAACCTACTGATCCGACCATCCATTTTTCCATCATTTGATCCAATGGTTGGATTTAATCAAGCCTAAACTAATGTCATAAGGTTCCATACATAGTATAATTCCATACCTCGAAGGAAAAGACTATAATGACCTTAGTGCAACCGAAGCACCTCAAGCACCTTAGTTGAGGAGCTTACTCGATAAAATTTTCAATCGGGTTTATTTTTCCATCAAATCTTCAAATTAACTAACTAACACCATTTACATTCTCTTAAATCATTTTCTACTTCTAAATATGGTGATAATTCCATAAGAACTTGAAGGGTTGCAAAATGACCATTTTGCCCCCAATTCATAAAATTTAAAGTTTCTTCCAATTTCTTCCTAACAGCTTTTGATGTACTTTTACATGTGTAAAACTGTCTAAAACATGCATATTCATTCAATTTAAGCAAAATCATGCATCATACATAACATGTAAATAAATGAAAAACCCCTTAGGTTTGCCCCTTTAAGCTTAGGTTCTAAGCCCTTAAGCTAGGGTGTTATCCATCCGAAATCCTTTTGAAGAAATTCCTTGGTTTCCTTTGTGATTTCAAGGAAGAAATGAGTTGGAAATGGAAAAAAAGCTTAAATTCAAGTTTTCTTTGACTTTTATTAAGAACTCAAGCTTGGAAGATGGAAGAAAATGGAAGGTGATGCTAGAAAGGAAGAAGAAGAAGGCAAAATTTTTCTTAAGGCATTCTTAAATATTAAGTCAAAATGACAAATTACATTTTGGTCCTTAAACTATCAAGTATTCATACTTTGACCCCAACTTCTTCTGTAAATTATTCTGACAATTCTGTTAAGAATTGGATTTCAATGTGGGGATTTAAAAGGCTTATTTTTATTTATACTTATTTATAAAAATAGTTTTAGAGCCATTCTGAAACTCAGACAGACCACTTTCCACTATACCCGTCAAAGTTCCATTTATTTACGATTTTGCCATCAATTACTTTTTCAGTGTTCCTAAACTTTTTTCACCTCTTTCTTTTTACCATAATTACATATGCATTAGCATGATCCATTACCCCTAGGTCAAAATCAGAAATTCATTTGTTGACCGGACTGTTATTTTCTCAACAGTGTTTTCGACATTGACGATTTTCGGAAAAGTATCTCATTTGCATTCTAACTATGTCTTTAAAATTATTTCTAGTCATTTCAATGATTTCAAACCATAAACTGAGAACTATATCATGCATTTAAGATACGGTTTCCTAGGGTATTACATTTTATCCCCTTCAAATAAATTTGTCCTCAAATTTAAATTAAACACATATCTCATTGATGGAACATGAATGGATATTTGTCCTTCATCTCCTACTTGCTCTCCCAAGTGCACTCCTCCATCGACTGATTCATCCAGTGCACTTTCAGCATTGGGATTTCATTATTCTGCAATTTCCTGGCTTGTCGATCAACTATCTCCACTGGAAGCTCCTCATATGACAAGTCCTCGTTAACCCCAACATCCTGTATCTCTAATATATGTGACGGGTCTGATACATACTTTCGCAGCATAGAAATGTGAAATATCGAAAGAACATGACTCAGATTAGGTGGAAGAGCCAATCCATAGGCCGCATTACCGATCTTCTCAAGAATCTCAAATGGACTTATAAATCTTGTTGACAACTTCCCTTCTTCCAAAATCTTATAATACCTCTCATCGGTGAGATCTTAAGGAAGACATGATCACCAACTGCAAATTGTACATCCTTCCACTTCAGATCAGCATAGCTGTTCTGTCTGCTAAAAGTGGTCTTCATCCAATCTCTAATCATAGGCACCTTTTCCATTGTTTCTTTAATCAACTCTGGACCCTCTAACTGCTTATCTCCTGGTTCCACCCAGCATATTGGAGATCAATACTTCGTACCATATAGTGCTTCATATGGAGCCATTCCAATAGAAGAATGATAATGATTATTATAGGAGAATTCAATCAATGAAAGATAATGATCCCAATTACCTTTAAAATCCAGAACACATAACCGAAGCATATCTTCCAAAGTATGGATTGTCCTCTCTGACTGTCCATCGGTCTGTAGATGGAAAGTAGTATTGAACGGTAACTGAGTACCCATAGCCTTTTTAAACTTCTGCCAAAATCGAGAAGTAAATTGTGTACCTCTATCTGAGATGATCATCAATGGAACTACATGAAGTCTCATAATTTTGTCCACATACTATTGTGCATACTGAGCTGCAGAGTAGATGGTCTTAACTTCCAAGAAATGAGCAGACTTTGCCAATCAATCTACAATAACCTATATGGAGTCATAACCCCCTCAGTAAACCGACTACAAAATCTATAGTAACTTGCTCCTATTTCCATTCTGGCAACTCGATCTCTTGAAGTAAACCCGATGGTTTCTGATGCTCAAACTTAACCTGCTAACAGGCTAAGCATTTGGAGACAAATCGAGCTACATCTCCCTTCATACCTGGCCACTAATACACATCCCTCAAATCATGGTACATCTTAGAAATCCCTGGATGTATTCTGTATGATGAATAATGAGCCTCTCTCATAATCCGATTTCACAGCCCATCAATATCAGGTACACATATTCTCTTCCACACTACAGTACATCATCCTCCACTGTAAACTTTGACATCTTGCTATGCTGAACATCTCCCTTAAGCTTCAGTAGATAAGGATCCCTATCATATGCCACTTTAGTATCTTCTATCAATAGGGACTTAACCTGAAATTAGGCTATCAAAGCCTGGTTAAGATCCTGGGATCCCAAATGCAACTCTATACCCATATCAATTAACTCCCCTATCTCACATATCAATGGTCTCTTGATAACCGAGATGTGAGCTAGACTGCCCATTGACTTCCGACTCAATGCACCAGCTACTACATTAGTTTTGCCCGGATGGTAAAGGATTTCACAATCATAATCTTTAAGCAACTCAACCCATCTATGCTGTCGGAGGTTTAGATCCTTCTGTTGAAATATATACTGCAAACTCTTATGATCAATATATATTTCACATTTAGACCCGTACAAATAATACCTCCAAATCTTCAATGCAAACACCACTACTGCTATCTCTAGATTATGGGTCGGATAGTTCGCTTCATGCTTCTTTAACTGATGAGAAATATAAGCAATCACTCTTTTATTCTGCATCAACACACACCCTAATCCAACTTGAGATGCATCATAATACACTGTAAACTTCTTACCCTCTGCTGGTAATGCTAACACTGGAGCACTTGTGAGGCAAGACTTCAAAGTCTGAAAACTGCTCTCACTCATCAGTCCACAGATAACGCTCATGTTTCTGAGTCAGTGCAATTCTGGAGAAATCCTTCACAAACCGCTTGTAATACCCTATCATACCCAAAAAAAACTACGGACTTTAGAAACACTGGTAGGCCGAAGCCAATTTGCAACTGCTTCAACTTTCTGAGGATCGACTTTAATACTGTCTTTACAAACCACTTACCCAAGGAAACACACTTCGGTTAGCTAGAACTAGCATTTAGATAACTTAGCATTCAAATGATGCTCTCGAAGTGTCTACAATACTATCCTCAGATGCCCTGCATGCTCCTCCTCACTCTCGTAATAGATAAGAATAACATCAATGAACACTATGACAAACTTATCCAAGAATGGTTTAAACACCTTGTTCATCAAATCCATAAATGCAGCCAGTGCATTAGTCAATCCGAATGGCAATATTGGGAACTCATAATGTCCATATTGGGTCCTGAAAGTAGTCTTAGGTACATCATCCTTCTTAATTTTCAACTGGTGATACCCAGTTCTCAGATCAATCTTCGGCAAATGACTGGCACCCTGCAATTGATCAAATAGATCACCTATCCGTGGCAATAGATATTTGTTCTTTACTGTCACCTTATTCAGCTGCCTATAATCGATGCATATTCTCAGTGAACCATCCTTCTTCTTCACAAACAACACTGGAGCACCCCATAGAGAACTGCTTTGTCTAATGAATCCTCTATCCAATAACTCCTGCAACTACACCTTTAATTCTTTCAATTCTGCTAGTGCCATTCTGTAAGGAGGAATGGATATCGGATTGGTGCCTAAATACACCTCAATCTCAAACTCTATCTCCCTATTTGGGGGTAATCCTGGAAATTCTTCAGGAAAGATGTCATGACTCAAACCGGGGAGCCGCGACGGTCTAAGGGAATGGGAGCCGCCAGTGGCTACTAGTATCGCGATGAACCTCTAATACAATTTAGCTAATACTCACAAACCTTAATCATGCTAATAACTCATATATCACATAAGTTCATGCATGTTACCCCATTACACCACATGCCAAATCTCATACATATACTTTAGGCCAATGTCCTACCAAAAATCCGACAGAGTTTCCTCTGTATTTTTAACATGCCAATTTACCATTTATCAAGTAAGCACTTCCAATAATCATTTCTCAACTCAACTCCATCTCCACACCATCAGCTCATCCATACTTCTCAATTTACAACATAACCCATTATCATTATCATACCTTCTATAATACCTAAAATAGGCAACTATATCAACATCCATACATAGATAAATACATACATACTAAAATTAATTACTCATCCTTTTGATTACAGTACCATGGACACAATTTGGATATAAGAATAACTTATAATATATACATATATTTGTCAAAATGTCCACGGTGAAGAAAAAGGAGCCTATGGAACTCGAACCTCACCGTCACCTGAAAAGATTTAAAATTGCGGGGGTGAGTAGAAAATACTCAGTAAGTAATTATATACAAAAATGCATGAGAATTATATACCATTAAAGCTGAATCTAAACCTGAAAAGGTTAGTAGCAATATAGCCAAGGATAGAACAAATAGTATTGAAAATATGTGGTACAAGTGATGAATTATAAGTATAGCATATGAAATGTGCCAAATATGGTGAACAATAATAACATGTAGTATGAGTCGCATCACATATGATATAACAGGTAAATAGGGTCAATATGTCCAATAAGCATAATTGTGCTAACCAATATATAAATGGCGCAATAGCCCAAAACCAATAGTTACATAAGAGTGATCGGCTCTTATGACTAGAGAATATAACTCCCCTCTCTAGCAAGGGTCAAATAAGATACCAGTGTGCACATGGTCGACGGATAATCCTGCTACACCGTCATAGTAGTCCTGTTATGGTACTATATACAAAAGTCTCATATAATTGACATGGGATCACAAATATAGCTCAATTTCACATATAACAACTCATTTTCATGTCACAATAATCATATAGGCACGCTGGCCAAAGTTAATAAATGGGTCCGCCGAGGCCCAGCATCGCTGACGCAACTGGCAAGTCAAATTACGGGTCCGTTTTAGGATTTTTGAGGAGTTTCTGGTTCTCTATATTATGAATATATTCAGGTGGACTATTTGATATCAATTTGAAGCTTAGGGATAGGGGAAAGGATTGGGCCAAGTATCGGGATAAAATAATTTCCAAGTTTCGGATTATAATAGTCGGAAGTTTAGGAAAATTAAGGTCACTTCGGCAGATCATTTTAGGTGCTAATTTGACATTTCAAAGGAAATCAGGGTTTCTAGGTATCAAATCAATTCAAATGCATATGTTATGCCATATGATGTATAAATTCAATAATTGTATATAAAAACTTACTTCCAAGCTTAGCCAAGGCAAGTAGCTCCTAGCTAGCCGATGACCCCCTAACGGTCGCGACAACTGCCCGACTGGTTTCTTCCTTGGGAGGCTCGCCTATATTTATATATTCTCTCCATAAGGATTCAAATCATCACATAAACACACAATACTCATCAAATTCACATATATTCACAATCAATGGTCACATTTCCTATCAAATGACAAATTCACCCTTTTTGCACATATAGGCCATTCGGCCAAAGACAATCTTTGGCTACAAAATATTTAAACCTCATATTCTTTATACAACACATTAATTCATACATATATTAACATATTAAAGCAAGTTTGGGCTTACGTTCAAGCCTAGGTTTCATGCCAAAGCATTTTGAACTTTATAGGTCATAAAGACCTAAAATCAATTGAAACCCAAATCAAGCATATCAACCTCTTCCTATATGCTTCAAATACCTATCAATTAACCATATCATATGTACCTAAAAAATTGCACACACATTTACCTCACAAACCCTAATCCTAGCACAATGCACTTTGGCCCAAAGGGGGCTAGATCACCAAAACTTATTTTTTCCAATTCAACTTCATAATTCCACAAATAAACACACAAATTTAACAATTCTAAGCTTAATTACACAAAATCAAACCAAATTCCTCATGCTTGCCCTAAATAGGTTTTGTTTTAGGGGTTTTTCCCAATCATTTCAGTCACTAAGAAATTACCCAACTAAAAGTTAAATCCTCAATTCAAGCATCCAAAACAACATTTAAATGCTAATAAACTATTAAGCAATCAGAAATTTATACTTACCTTTAAAATTTCCTTGAAGTGGCCGAACCCTAGCCCTCAAATATCATAACCAAAATGAAATTTAAGCTATAATTTAAGAAATGGAAGATAAATGATGAAGATTTCCACCCAAGCTTAGAAAAAAAAAATCTCCAAAAGCTTCAAAGATCAACAATGGTCGAATGAAGAAGAGTTTTTCTCTTCAAATGGAGGTGGCTCGTGGTTTTTGGGGAGGAAGAAGAAGTGTGCAGATTTTGTTTAAGTTATTTTAATGGTTAGCGGACCTTTGCCATACAATCCACTACAAACAAGCTCATAAAGTAGACATTAGAACCTATACATGCATCCTTTAGATTGAAATGCACCAATACTTTGTTCCATTGAATCAAGATGAGTGAAAGTGCTATTTACTCCTCCCTCTTACTCTTTTACTTTAATTGGGTCCTTATAAAATATCAATTAAATCTCTAATTTTTATTTCCTTTTGCAATTAAATCCTATCATTTTTTTTTAACCTAATTTGGCTTCTTTATTTTATTTATTTATTTTATTATCATTATTTAATTTTATCCAAATAATCAATTAGCAATCAAACACACATGTAAGTACATCAAAATAATTTCAAATAAATTAATAGAAATTTTCAAAGGTCCTTAACTATACTAGACTCGGTTAGGACTTGGTGTTATATTCCACCACCCTTCAAATAAATTCGTCCTCAAATTTAATAACTAACAAAGTTTAAAATCAAATACCTGAGTCATTGAAGAGTTGAGGGTACTTCTTTCTCATCTCTGACTCACTCTCCCAAGTACACTCCTTTATTTTCCTGTTATGCCATAGAACTTTTACCATCGGAATCTCTTTGTTACGAAGTTGACGTATCTGTCGATCTACTATCTCTACTGGGATCTCCTCATATGACAATTCCTTGTCAATTTCAATGTCTTGTGGGTGAAGAATGTGCGAAGGGTCTGACACATATTTCCTTAACCAGGATATGTGGAATACCGGGTGCACATGGCTTAAATTCTATAGGAGGGCCAACATATAAGATACACTACCAATCCGATCAAGAATCTTGAAAGGCCCTATAAACTGAGGGGATAACTTCCCTTTCCTTCCAAATCTCATCACCCTTTTCATAGGTGATATTTTCAAAAATACATGTTGACCTACGGAGAACTATACATCTCTCCTCTTTGGATGCGCATAGCTTTTCTAACAGCTGAAAGTTGGTCTAATTTTGTCCTTGATCAAAGAAACTTTCTCAATCATCTCCCAAATCAAATCTGACCCCTCCAACTGTTTCTCACCGGGTTCCACCCAATACACGAGTGATCTACATTTTCGGCCATACAATACCTCATATGGTGCCATTCCAATCATGGAGTGGTAGCTATTATTATAAGCAAACTCTATCAGTGGAAGATATTAATCCCAACTACCTTTAAAGTTCAGAACACAGAGATGTAACATATCTTTAAATGTTTGAATCGTACGCTCTAATTGACCATCTGACTGAGGGTGAAAAGCTGTACTAAAATGCAACTGAGTACCCAGTGCTTCCTGAAATTTCTGCCAGAAACGAGATGTGAACTGAGTACCCCTATCAGAAATAATCACTGTCAGAACACCATGCAATAGTACAATTTTGTCAATATACAACTGAGCATACTGTGCAGCAGTATAAGTAGTGTTCACCTCTAAAAAGTGAGTCGACTTTATCAAATGGTCTACTATTACCCACACTGTATCATAACCCCTCCGAGATCGTGGCAATCCCACCACAAAATCCATGGTAACCTGCTCCCACTTCCATTCCGGTAACTCTATCTCCTGTAGCTAACTATAAGGTTTCTGATGTTCAAACTTCACCTATTGACCAGCTAAATAGGTAGATACACATAGAGCAACATCGCCCTTCATATTCGGCCACCAGTAATGGGCTTTCAAATCATGGTATATTTTTGTTGTACCAAGGTACACTGTATAAGGAGAGTAATGTATCTCTCGCATAATCTGCTCCTGAAGCCCCTTCACATCTGGTACACATAACTGCCATTTACATTTCAATACCCCTCAATCATCTATGAAATCCAGAGCTTTCCCCTCCTGCAATAACTCTCTAATCCGTACTAACTGCGGATCAACATTCTAAGAGCTTTTAATCTCATAAAGTAATAGTGGTCTCACCTGAAATTGTGCCACTAGTACTGACTATTGCCCTCTAGTCTCCAAATCAAACTGTAGGCCCATAGCAAATAATTCTCGAAGATCCTGCACCAAAGGCCTCTCTATAGCCGATATATGTGATAAACTTCCCATTGACTTACGGCTCAAAGCATCCGCTACTACATTTGCTTTTCTCGAGTGATAAAATATTTGACAATCATAGTCCTTTAATAGCTCTAGCCACCGTCTCCACTGCAGGTTTAATTCTTTCTGTTGTAAGAGATATTGGAGACTTTTATGGTCAGTGTATATTTCACATTTCACCCCATAGAGATAGTGTCTCCATATCTTTAAAGCAAAAATAACCGCTGTTAACTCCAAGTCATATGTGGGATAGATCACCTTATGCTTCTTTAGCTGATGATATGCATATGCAATCACCTTCCCATATTGCATTAATACACATCCCAAACCAATTCTGGAGGCATCACAATAAATGGAGAACATACCAGTCTCAATATGTAGTGCCAAAACTGGAGCACTCGTAAGACAGTTTTTTGAAGTTTGAAAACTCGTCTCACACCTATCATCCCACTGGAACTTCACATCTTTCCTGGTTAGCTTCGTTAGAGGAGAAGCAATTTTTGAAAAATCTTTCATAAACCGACGGTAGTGTCCTACCAATCCAAGGAAACTATGCACTTCCATCACTGTTGTAGGGCGTGGCCAATTTGCGACCACTTCAAATTTTTGCGGGTCCACTTTAAGACCATCCTTCCCAATAACATACCCCAAAAAGGTCACCTCATTCAACCAGAATTCACATTTAGAAAGCTTTGCAAAAAATGCTGATTCTCCCTCAATGTCTGCAATGTGATTCTGAGGTGTTCCTCATGTTCTTCTCTGCTTTTAGAATACACCAAAATATCATCAATAAAGACAATGATGAATTGATCAAGATAAGGTCGGAATACCCGATTCGTCAAATCCATAAAGCTACGAGAGCATTTGTTAACCCAAATGGCAGCACCAAGAACTCATAATAGCCATATCGGATTCTGAAAGCAGTTTTCCGATATATGCTCTGCTTTAATCCGCAATTGGTAATACCCTAATCTCAAATCAATTTTTGAAAAGTAACAAGCTCCCTACAATTGATCAAAGAGATCATCAATCCTTGGTGACAGGTATTTGTTCTTAACAGTCACTTTATTCAACTGTCTATAATCGATGCACATCCGAAGTGACCCATCTTTCTTCTTAACAAACAAAACTGGAGCTCCCTAGGGTGAGTTACTAGGGCGGATAAACCCCTTTTCAAGGAGCTCTTGCAACTACACTTTTAGCTCCTTCAACTCAGGTGGAGCCATACTATACGGTGCAATAGAAACTGGATCAGTACTCGCGTATACATCAATCTCAAACTCTATCTCCCTTTTAGGAGGTAACCCCGGTAGATCACCTGGAAACACATCAGGAAATTCCCTCACAATAGGAATATCATCCAATGCAACTGATGCTTTAGTAGTATCAACTACTGTAGCAAAAGATGCCTCACATCCCATCCGAATCAATCGACTTGCCTCAATCACCGATATTAAACCCGATGCACATCTATTTACTTCCCCCTGGAAGCTAAAGGTCTCCCGATTGCCAAGTCTGAAATCTATACGCTTCATAAAATAATCAATCATAATTTTATGGGTTGTCAACCAATCCATACCTAGTATAACATCAAATTCAAGCATAGGCAATTCAATCAAATCAGCATATAACACATGGTCACATATAGTCACAGCACAATGCTCATATCGAAACCCCAGTATGATATTTCCCCCTACTGTTGTAGCAACATCCAATGGTATCGGTAATGGTTTCCTATCAATCCCCAATCTCCCAGCAAATACAGGTGAAACAAATGAGTGGGTGGCACCCGAATCAAATAGCACATAAGCAATATCAAGTTGTATAGAAACCATACCAACAACTGTGTCATGAGAACTTTGAGCCTGCTGTGGGGTCATAGCAAAAACTCTCCCCTAACCTCTGCCAGCAACTGACTGGCCTGATGTCTGACTTATACCCGATGGTCTACCCCTACCAGGTGCCCCTATGCCCATCTGAACTATCGGCTACGATCCTGTACTACCCACCGGCTGTGGAGTCCACATAGGACAATTTCTATAAAAGTGGCCAAACTGTCCACACTGGAGACATGCTCTTGATCTCATCCGGCACTCCCCTACATGCCTCCTTCCATAATGTCTACAAGCAAGTGGCTCTAAGATCATCTGTCAGGGCCTTCTTGAGCCCTGTGAATAAATAGGAGCAACAAATCACCCTCCTTGCTGTTTATAATGTGGTCTCCCCTGTCTCTGTAATGAAACTAAGTGTCCTGACTTGGGAGGTAATCGAACTAGCTGCTGCTGTGAGGATCCCTCCCCAGGTCTCCGAAACTCACCACCTCTACCCCTCTTCCTCTGGTCTTTCACAAATCTCTCTTCTCTATACTTAGCTTCCATCTGGGCAGCTTTATCAATAACCTTACCCAGATAGGTAAATTCTACAGCTAAGAGGGCAATAAACAATGGAGCATGCAACCCTCTCCTAAATCTGTCAATCAGGTCTGCCTCAATCAGGGCTATCCTCCTTGCATACTTACTCAATTGTCTAAACTCCTTGGTATACTCTGGAACACTAAGATTGCCCTGCTTCAACTGTTCAAATTTAACAATGTTCCCTGATCTAAGCCCTTCGGTCAAAAACTCATCCATTAACCGCTGTTTAAACTCTACCCAGGTCATCGGGTCATCACTATGGATATTCTCATCTATATACTCATCAAACCAGGTAGAAGCATCCTTCTATAACAATAAACCTACAAGCTTTATTATTCTGGCATCAGAACATGGCAGCTTCCGAACAACCTTATCCACCTCCTCCATAAAATCACTGGGATCTGTGCCATATTCCCCAGCATATGTGGGCAACTGAAACCTTCTAAATTCTAACATAGTCACCCCACCCTTTGGTATAATCCGGTAAAGCCTCTGTCTTTGATAATCAACTGGCACTAGGGGTGCCTCAGGCCATATTTCAGGCTGAATGGGTGGTGGGGGAGGCTGTTGCACTGCTGCAGGCTGTGCTGCCAAAAGAGTCTGTAATATCTGTAAGATTTCCCTCCTAAATTTCTGCACCTCATGCCTCCAGGTGCATCCCCATCCATAAAAGATTCAGTGCGCCTACGACTCCTAGATGGTTTAGTCACCTGCACTGAGGAATTAGAGGCAACTTCTTCCCCACCACTCAACTCTCTATGATCCCTCTCAATTGCGGGAAAATTCGATCCCGTAGCATGCTGAGACATCCTCACACACTATAAGAAAACATAGAATCAAATCAGAAAGAGTAATTTCATATGGGTATGCAGAATATAAAGCAATGACGATGACTGTACTTTGATGATATACAAATACCTATGGTCCAAGGTATAAGAGTTATATATATATATATATATATATATATATATATATATATATATATATATATATATATATATATATATATATAAAAATATAAAAGAATAAAAAAAATAGAAAATTTGTCTCTG